>SJYV01017206.1:822-155651 GCA_006410875.1 Neotragus pygmaeus | reverse complement strand
GGAAGGATTGGGGACAGGAGGGAAGGGGACAACAGAGGATGAGGTGGTTGGATGGCATCACCGACCCAATGGACACGAGTTTGGGTGAACTCCGGGAATTGGTGATGAACAGGGAGGCCTGGCGTGCTGCAGTTCATGGGGTCGCAAAGTGTTGGATACGACTGAGTGACTGAACTGAACTGAACTGATTATTAATCCAGAGTTGTACTGAGCTAGTCAAAAGTTCTTCAGTTTTTCCCCTAACCCTTAGAGGAAAACCCAAACAAACTTTCTGATTAGCCCAATATTTCACAAACTACCCTGTGAGTAGGGTGGAAAAATGGGAAAAAAAGGGAGGGGGCAGGGAAATAAAACTCTTACTGTTAACCGGGTAATGGTTTTCAAGTAGGTGATCTCTTTTGCATGAAAAAAAAAATCATTATTTTCTCTCTTGTTTCACTGTAGCATGTCATTATTTCTACCTCGTTAAAAGCTCCTATTATAGAAACTGCCAGATCTATTAGTATATCTTAATGACCACATCTTGTGCAGCTTTTAGCCTCTAGTGGGGCAAAATTGCCATGATTTATGCTTTCCTAACAATGATATTTTTACATTAGGAAGCAATTAAAGAGCCCAACCGCACTCCTGGGAACATCAAAAGACTGGAGAAGGACCGCCATCACCTTGATTTATATCTGCTCTAATTGTATTTACAGAAAACTTATAAAAGAAGATTGTGTCAAAATGTTTATGGTGGTTGTAATGTTTGTAAAAAGAGACCATCCATGCTTCGCACTGACTGTAGAACAGCAAATACCATGAGAGATAATGGGCTGGACAAGGTCATACCAGGATAAGGAGAGTCGCGTCTCAGACTTGTCAACCCAAGAAATTCAGAAGAAAGGATTTCACTCCAGCGTGAAGCCTCTATCCTGTGTGTGTCCTGTCTCACAGTGATGACCACCTTGATTTTTCCTTGGACAGGAGTCGCATTCTTTCTGTTTTAACTTTTTACTTTGTATTGGCATATAGCCAATTAACATTGCTGTGATAGTTTCAGGGAAAGAGCAAAGGGACTCAGCCATATATATTCATATATCCACTCTCTCCCCAGTTCCCCTACCATCCAGGCTGCACTGAGCCCTGAGCAGAGTTCCCTGGGCTGTACACCAGGGCCTTGCTGGTTATCTATTTTAAATAGAGTTGTGTGTGCCTGTGGACCCCAAGCTCCCTGACTGTCCCTTCCTCCCCTCCTTTCCCCCACAGTTACCATAAGTTTGTTCCCTAAGTGTATGAGTCTGTTTCTGTTTTGCAAGCTCATTTGTATCATTTCTCTTTTAGATTTTGCATATAAGCAATGTCATATGATACTTCTCCTTCTCTGACTTTCTTCACTAGTATGACAATTTCTAGTTTCATCCATGTTGCTGGGGGCAGCATTCTCTACATCTGCAACCATGTGGGACCTATTAACAAAAATATCCACTGTGAATATAACAGCTAAAAAAGCAAAGCTCTCCTGCCAGCAGTGAGCAGGATCAAGGCCAGGAAAGACTGCGTCCCTTCTCCAAGACGCAGGCTGCTGAGAATCAATTGTTCTCATTCAAACGACAGATCTACTTCTCACATTTCTGAGGTCTCGCCATACAACGTTTATTTCTATCTTCCTTCATGTATGTAGTTTTATTTTGCCTGTCTTACACATTTAGTATCAAAACCTTACTTAATTATGCGAAGGCTGTACAATGTGTAAGAATACTTGTAGAAAAGTGGTATCCGATCAGAATATGGATCTTCCCATTTAAATCTTTCTGAGCTTTCCAGATTGAGCCAAGAAATTGGTAGCAATCTAAACTTCATACTTCTCCCAAAGTCATAGAAGACTTCCTTTGACCAGCACCATCTGGGAGCATGTTTGAATGAAGAATCTCCATCTCAGACTTATGGAATCAGAGCAATAATTTAGCCAGGGAGTCATGGGTCCATTCACACTTGAAAAATACTGTAAAAAGGTTAAGGTTCGTGAGGGTGGAGTGGTGAGGGGGGGTAGGTAGTGTCAGTGTACTATCAGGGGAATTTAATCATGATACCACAAGGTTCAGAGCTCTAAAATAAAAAGAAAGAGGAGTGGGGAGAGAAGGAGGAAGGGGAAGGGGAGGAATGGGGAGAGGCAGAGGAGGAGGTGCAGGAGAGGATGTGGGGGGTAGGAAGTGGAGAGGGAAGGAGGGGAGACAGAGGAGGAAGGAAGGATAGAAGATCAAGGACTAGAAAGAGGAAGGAGGAGGAAGCTGTGGCTTTTTAACATCTTGTCACGAATTCTTCTTTTCCAAATTTCCCCTGAAATGCACCAACGCTCTAATACCATACACCCAGCAGACACTCGTTCCACATTGGGGGTATGCCGAGAGCACAGTGAATTTCTTTGACCCCCAAGCCCCCTGCTTCGAGAAAGCAGTCTTATACCTGCCCCCTGCCTAGAAACAGCAGTTAGGTGGCAGGTGGTTGCTCTGGAGCTCAAAACTTGGCATTCAAATAATCATGAAGCTTCAGCGTCTCTAGGATAAGACTTTTACAGCATTCCAGAGTACATTTGGAGTACCTCACAGATTAAATAGTAGTCCGCGTCAGTTCAATGCCATCCACACAAAGATTTCTACAGGAACGGTGAGGCAGAGGTCAAACCTAGTTTCACAGATGCATTTTCCTCTCTCCTCTCTCCCTAAAGGTTATCCTATGTCAATGCCAGCGTTGAACACATTAAATATCCTCCAACCTGTTTCCCCATCATGTGTTTCCCACTGGAGAGTATGTATTAATATGCTTTTGTGTATTAATACTGGATGAAAGAAAAAAAATTGACTTTGTTTTCCCTTCTCTTTGTTTCTACTGCTTCATGGAAGTTTTAGGTTTACTTTTAAATTAAATTGTATTTAATCAGCTATACCTGGTCAAACTTTTTGTTAGAAACTGNGAGTATGTATTAATACTGGATGAAAGAAAAAAAATTGACTTTGTTTTCCCTTCTCTTTGTTTCTACTGCTTCATGGAAGTTTTAGGTTTAAATTAAATTGTATTTAATCAGCTATACCTGGTCAAACTTTTTGTTAGAAACTGTGGATGATTATAGTACTGGGACATCTGAAGAAATGTAATTAACTAAAGGAGAGTCTCAAGAAATGAGGAATAATTCTGAGAAAAGTGAGAAGGGTGGTAGAACAAACCAACAAAGAAGATACACAAAATTGCCTTTTTGTTTCTTTCCTTTTAGAGCTTCACCGGCTTCTATTCTGAAACCAAGGAAGATACAATGCTGATTAAGAATTAAAGAAACATTTGGCTGAGAGGGGGACAGTTGGTCAAATGCACATGCAATCAAAACCGTGCCATCATCTTTGGTGATTAAATATGTGATGCTAGGGAAAGACCTTCTCCAGCTCCAAAAGACTAACTATCTCAAAGGAGATTCGTATGCTGACTCTCCTGGTGGTCAGAGAGTGAAGGCTTATGCAATTGTCTAAGGGCCATTAGAGTGGATATTTGCATGCTTCCTCTGTTTATTCTTCTAATTAATTTAGTGCTTTTTATCATTTCAACATGCTTTCCATTCTTATTGATCACAGCATCCCAGGGAGACAGACTGGGCAGAAAGTATTTTCTCAGTTTTATAGACGCGATTGGTAACTAAAGCACTTTAGAAGTACAGACCGTCTCAATGATAAATTGAGGATGGGAGCTCAGTTTAAGAGTGAGCAAGTGAAAGTGTTAGCTGCTCAGTCATGTCAGACTCTTTGCAACCCCATGGACTGTAGGTCTCCAGGCTCCTCTGTTCATGGAATTCTCCAGGTAAAAATACTGGAGTGGGTTGCTATTCCCTTCTCCAGGGGATTTTCCTGACCCAGGGATCAAACCAAGGTCTCCCACATTGCAGGCAGATTCTTTATAATCTGAGCCACCAGGGAAGAATATTTATCACCCATTAGCCTTTCTAGCTGCATCTATTGATATATTTTACAGTGATGAGGAAATCCCTTTAGATTTCTTCATTACTCATAGTGATGATACAGTGACTATTGTCACAGTTCAGCAAGGACTACTGGACTCACCTGATATTCAGAAAAATCCAGAGATAAGCAGGTATTCAATCCAGTTACCCACCAAGTCTCCCCACCCAAAGCATGATTCTGAAAGCATCTTCAATACAGTTATTAATTCCTGTCTATTTAAAGGTTTCTGGGTGAAAGCATTTCATGTGGTTTCTGAGTTGTACATTCTAAGTCTAAAACTTGAAACTGCATCCTGCCTAAAAGAGTTTTCCCTGTTCCCCACAGAGAACAATAGCATATGTCTCTACTATTTGAGAGAGAGTGAGTAATTTACCAAATCAGAACATTCTGTAAAAGACACCATTTTGCTTTGATGCTCTTGTGTAACTGCCACTGACTTTAATGAGAATTACACACATCTGTCATTGGGCAGAACCAACCCCATTATTTATTAGAGCTGAAACCCACCATTTGCAATAAAGCCTTCCTCTAGTCAATAATTAACAGATATAAGGCTCACGGATTTGTGGTCCATACTCTATCTTTCTGATGAGTAAAACATGGTAATGAAAGAAAATGAGCCAGGGACACATTCTCTAGGCCTAAGCGCATTCTTCCTGGTTCCCATGGTCGCATAACTAGATTTTCCATCTGTGGTGATTAAAGGGGAAACAGGCGGCTTCAGTGACTGTCTCTTTGCTATCACACAGTGTGTTCCAGTAAGTCATATAAATCCATTTGATTAATTGGTACAGATCAACTGTTTTCTACGTTGCAGAGTCGTTGGTGGGCTACATGAAGACATGAGGTCTGCCTTTAGACATCCATAACCCTGAATTCTATCCTCGCTACTCACATCACTGACCTGCATACTGCTTGTATCGGCATCTGTTGGAGCTTATTAGAAACGGGACCCCACACAGGCCTCCTGAATCACAGACCCTGGTGTGTTTCCCATTTGCATTTAACAAACCCTCTGGGCGATTCTGATGCCCACTAAAGTTTGAGAAACACTGCTCTCAACCATTATCTTTGTTACCATTTAGTCACTAAATCGTGTCCGACTCTTCGACCCCATGGACTGTACCCCATCAGGCTCCTCTGTCCACGGGATTTCCGAGGCAAAAATACTGGAGTATGTTGCTAGTTCCTTCATCCAGGGGATCTTCCCAACGCACAGAGGGAACCCATGTCACCTGCACTGGCAGGTGGATTCTTTACCACTAAGCCATCAGGGAAGCTTAGTGTAGACTATTATCTACAACCTCGTAAAATAAGTTGGAAAATAATTCTCATCTGGAAATGAATGGAGAAGTAGAACTAGTTTTTTTTTTTTTAATTCTGTTCTTATGTGCTTGCACTTTATATCCCCAAATTATATTACTTTGTAACATAAAATTTATTTTCAAAGAAAACTTATCCATTCTATTTTGTATTATTTCTGTAGATCATAGTCATTGCTGAATTATCATTTTTCATTTGGAAAAAAGGTCGTTTTGCATGTTTAACTACATTCCTACTGTGCCACTTAAATATTTCCTGGGGACTTCCCGGTGGTCCTGTCGTTGTGGGTTCACGCCCTGATCAGGGAGCTAAGACCCCACGTGCCTTGCAGGCAAAACACCAAAACATAAGCAGAAGCAATACTCTAAAAAATTCAATAAAGGCTTCAAAAACTTATCTGTTGCTCTTTGAACTCTAATTATTTGGTATGCCTTCATGTATTCTGGAGTTTTCATTGCATTATAATAAACTATACCAAATAAAACACTCATAATAAGGTACTGTCGTTTTCTATGTCATTATATATTTCTCCTTTACCAGTAAGCCAGAACTATGGAAGCACTCTTTTCTCTTTGGGTACAAACGTTTCAGTAGGAAGAGATTCTGCTCATTTTCCGCTATCTCCCCAAGTCTGCTGAGCCTCAACAAGAGTTGCCGTTTGTGCTACAGCACCTCGTAATGGGGCTGGGGGGTGGGTAAAGCTATCAGTGCCAATACACAGCCAGGCAGTGCATAAAAGTGTCTAATGATACAATTTATCTGCTAGACTAAAATATATTTCATAGGATGGGAGAAAAAACTCTTTTCGTGCTCCCTTCTCAGTGCATTCTGCAGTCAAACCTCCTAAAATGCTCTCTAGCAATGCCGTCCATATTGCAATGATGGATAACTGCTCTCCCACAGCGTTGCAAAGTGATTATTAATCTATAAGCATTCGCCTGCTGAGGTATTCCATGGTTTTAAAAAAGTTAGGAACCATTTCCACACCGCTGGAGCTATTACAATCTTTTCAGTGCCTTCAGTGTGGGACCCCCTGTCAGTTACCATATTTCTTTATTAATTTAAGCTGACTGTCAAGACTGCTCAACACCATACAGTCTAGTTCCAGAACCACGGGGGAAAAAAAAAAAAAAAAAACTGGCATGTCATGCTACAAGAGAGATTGTTACTGGCTTCATAATGGGACAGATTGGTAGTCACCATGTGGGATCTTCATGCTAACAAGTCTCAAAGGCCAGAATAATAGAAGCATCATAGAATATCACAGAAGGTCAGAGGAAAAAAGAACCTACGACATCACCAAAACCAGTTAATTTTGGGGGGGAGGGGAACAGGAAAATGTACCCTCTGACCTTAAAGATTATTGATAATAGAATCTGGCCAGTTTCCATGTATTCTGACTACTGGTACATTGATGATTCCACTAAATTACACATAAGCAGAAGCTGACGAAGGAATGCTGAATGGGAACAGGATAAGAGAACTTGAGATCTTCCTGGAGCAGGTGTTGAGGCTCAATATAAGTTCCATTACCCTCTCAGGCAAAACAGATCACAGGAAAATAAGAAACAATGCCAGGGGCTGCTACGACCAACCAAAGGCTCTGAGCCCAAGAAAGACAGGAGCCAAGATCTACCAAACCCCGAGAAGGAGAAGGCTGAGGAGGACAGTCTTGATAATTGTTACTTCTAAGCAGGGGGAAGAGAAGTCAGTTTTAAACACACTGAAGGAAAAGTAAGCTTTGAGAAGGCATATGGTTGTAAAATTGGTTACTCTTCTTTATTGCTGATCCCCTAAGAAAAATCACTGGTGAGAAACACTAGGATGGCCCAAAAAGTTCACTTGGGTTTTTCTGTACGATTTTATGGACTATGGTAAAACCAAATGAACTTTTTGACCAACCCAATATAAAAGCAAAGTAAAATAATCTAGAGGAAAGAGAACTGATTTAGGGGGAAAACTACTGAGCAAAAAAAAAAATACAGGTAAGACAAATATCTATATTTCCAGAGNGTCCATGAGGTGTTTTTATAACATCTGATGGAAAAACCAAATGAACTTTTTGACCAACCCAATATAAAAGCAAAGTAAAATAATCTCGAGGAAAGAGAACTGATTTAGGGGGAAAACTACTGAGCAAAAAAAAAAAATACAAGTAAGACAAATATCTATATTTCCAGAGAGATGAGAAGAAATTGCCTCCATTGAAAAAAAATATATAAAACTATAAAGATGGAACATTCGCAGAACAGAAAGAGCCCTTGGATATGAAAAAAAAACATGACTGCAGAAATAGATGTGAGAGAAAGACCTCCTAGAAAGCAAGGCACAAAGGTCAGAACATATAAAATGGGTGAGAATACAGAAGAATATTNACTATAATGATGGAACATTCGCAGAACAGAAAGAGCCCTTGGATATGAAAAAAAAACATGACTGCAGAAATAGATGTGAGAGAAAGACCTCCTAGAAAGCAAGGCACAAAGGTCAGAACATATAAAATGGGTGAGAATACAGAAGAATATTGAAAAAGAAAAACACTAGAAGTTCAACATCCAAATCTTAGGAGTTCCAGAAAGAGACTGATGCAGGATAGGAATTCATAAAAAACAAATAAATAATATTTATTTATTATTAAATAATAAATAAGGAATATTTCCAGAACTGAGGGCATGATTTTCCAGACAGGACGACCTGCCAAGAGAAAGGAAGACAAGGGTATAATGGGTTGAATGGTGGCCACCTGCATGATAGTTCCTCCCAGAACCTGTGAATGCACCTTGATTTGAATAAAGAGTCTTTGTAGACATAATTAAGTCAAAGCTATTGAAGTGAGGTCATCCTCCTATGAGAAAGGCAGAGGCAGACTTGGCTGAGATACCGAGGACATGGCCACATGTAGAGGGCAGTAGACTGGAGTTGCATGATAATCGAGGCAAAGCACACCCGCAGTCACCAGAAGCTACGAGAGGCAAGGGAGGATGGTCCTGGACCTCTGGGGGGGTAGTACCACCGTGCCAAGACCTTGACTTGGGATGCCTGACCTCCAGAATGGTACGGGAATAAATTTCCCTTGTTTTCAATCACCATGTTTGTGATGAATTTTTATAGTAACCCTAGGACACAAACACAAAGAGATGCAGCAAATGGTAGCTCCAACACAGAAAAGAGGCAAAGAAGGCCATTAAGATGGAAGTGAAGGGGGATCTCAGAAAGATAACTGTGACATTCGCCAAGAATGGCTCTGGAAGAAGCTTCTTCCAGAAGATGACGATAACTGAAGACTTCTTGGGATTAATGATATCGAGTCGGCCAAAAAGTCTGTTCAGGTTTTCCTGTAAACCCAAGCAAACTTTTTGGCCAACTCGTTATTTTAAAAGGAGATTTGGACAATTGGCATATAGTATGGGTTGAGTTAGTGGCTGCTATAGATATCATTAAGCAAATGAAAGTTTGAAATGGAAAGATAAGTAAGACTTTAGGTCACAATAGGGTAAATAAATAATATCCATCTAATAAGAATTATAATCAGCTACATATTGGAAGGGTTAAAAATGAAAGTAAGTGTGGCTTTGTGAATGTGGCTGTCTGTATGCATGGGAGGCTGAGTGTGATGGGACAAAGTTAAAGGATGAGCCAAATGCCAAATCCTTCTCTTCCATAAAACCAAATCCCGAAAACTGAAAAATGAATAAATAGCAATGCAGGCATGTTAATTCGTGATATGACAGTAAATGTCAAAATATTAACAATCATCTAAACAATTAAAAGGGAGCACCGTAGAATTGATGCTTTTGAACTGTGGTGTTGGAGAAGACTCTTGAGAGTCCCTTGGACTGCAAGGAGATCCAACCAGTCCATCCTAAAGGAGATCAGCCCTGGGATTTCTTTGGAAGGAATGATGCTAAAGCTGAAACTCCAGTACTTTGGCCACCTCATGTGAAGAGTTGACTCATTGGAAAAGACTCCAATGCTGGGAGGGATTGGGGGCAGGAGGAGAAGGGGGCGACCAAGGATGAGATGGCTGGATGGCATCACTGACTCGATGGACATGAATGTGAGTGAACTCCGGGAGTCGGTGATGTACAGGGAGGCCTGGTGTGCTGCAATTCATGGGGTTGTAAAGAGTTGGGCATGACTGAGTGACTGAATTGAACTGAACTGGACTGAAGCTTTGAGGAATAGCAATACTTGTGGTAATAATTTAGTAAAAGATCTAGTATTTAATATAATAAATCTAACTATAATTAAATAATGTTAACATTACTCATATAGGACTTACTACATTTCAGATCTTGTTTTAGATGTTGTACTCACTTGTTCCTTCAGCATAATCTTGTGGGGCTGCTGCTGCTGCTGCTGCTGCTGCTAAGTCGTTTCAATCTTGTCCCACTCTGTGTGACCCCATAGACGGCAGGCCACCACGCTCCTCTGTCTACAGGTTTCTCCAGGCAAAGACACGGAGTGGGTTGCCATTTCCTTCTCCCAATCTTGTGGTGAGTGTACTGTTTATCCCCATTCTACTGATAAGGTCACTGAGGCTATAGGGTTACACAATAGTATCAGAGCCAGATTGAGAACCTAAGCTGAGTCAGATTTGGAAGCAGAGTTCCTGCTTTAACCTCAATATTTCTTATAAGAGAAAATGTGGGAGGGGTGCTGGGTATACTTTTTGCCAAACCTTGTACAACTAAAAGAGTTTGAAAATTATGTATAAACTTAATGTTGGTTCAAAAACATAACCACTAGAGATAGCCAGAAGCTGAAAGCCATGACTCTGACATTTTGGGGGGTTTACTTTGCGTCGGAAGCAGAGTTAGTCTGCAGGAGAGATGTGTGAGAATAGTCATAGCAGGGACAGAAGGTTCCCTGTTCGGGTAAAAACTTGGTCTAAACCACTCATGGTAGCACCAGGCATCAAGTGATATAAGCTAGAAAACAGTGTCCCAAGACTACTTATGACAGGCATATGGGGGTCAAATGTGTGGATGCCCAAAGAAGGGGAATCTTGGGAAATTCTTGACAAAACAACTTTGGGAAGCCAGTCTTGCCCCAGTGCAACAGACTGGCACACATCTTAGAAAATGTGCATTTTTGTGTCAAGACTTCATTCTCATAGATTGAACCAACACCTGTGCAAGCCTAAGAAACTTCAAGAATTTGAAGAAATTAATTTGCATGAAAATGAAGCAAAATATTTAAACCTCAGTAAGTGTGTTTGCTTTCTTTAGCTGTGCCTGAGCTTACTTATGAAAATTATCTCCATTCTACAAGAAATGAGTAGATGAGATATTCAAGGACACACTCATTAAAGGTAACAGATTTTTAATTTAGCTTCTACCATGATACATTGTGATAGAAAATTTTGAAAGAGGAATAAATTGCTCCTAGTAATTTTAAAGAGATTTCTTAAAATATTTGACCTACTCAAAATAGGTATAAGAAAATGATGTCTAGGTCTAGAAACAAGATTTTGAAAAAAAAAATGTGCTTTGGGGTATATCCAAGTCCTGAATACTACAGTGAATTGGCTAATTTGGTTGACAATGCAGAAAGCCAAATAAAATTATTTCAGCTTCAGAAATGACCCTTTTGATTAATGGCTGCCAAAGGGTAAATTCAGCAAGGACATTCATGAGACCTCCTTGTATTTCTAATAATTGGCATAGTTAATACTTTATGAGTGTTTATCAGGAACAAGGCACTATTCTAATTGCTCTACAAATATATTAATGACTTTCTTTCTCACAACAAGCTCATCATATTGGTGCTATTATCTTCAATGTTTTATAGAAAATGGCAGGAAGAGATCCATCAGGGCAAGCAACCTTTGGGGACAGCTCTAGAGCCCAGGCACTCTGCAACACTGCATATTGAGGAATCGGGTTGCTTTCTGACAGAAGAGCTTGAACTTCATAAGATCTTCCCTGAAGAAAATATGTCAAGAGATCAAGTGATGTGTGCTGGTCATTTAAAGCTATATTCCTTGTCTCAGTTTAATAACCTTAAGAAACATGAGAAGAATCTTCATTTTAAGCAAATGAATTAGAATAGGTGGATAATTGAAGCAGTCATATGTTTATCTCTATTTAATAAATTAGGAATGCTTGCCTTTTTTTTCTGTAATATTAGGCTGATACCATCTTGAATGAAGACAGCAAAACAGACAGACCAAGACCCTTAGATTTAGGCTAATCTGGGGATTCCCTGGTGGCTCAGACCATAAAGAATCTGCCTGCAATGTGGGATACCCAGGTTCGACCCCTGGGTTGGGAAGATCTCCTAGAGAAGAAAATGGCAACCTACTCCAGTATTCTTGCCTGGAAAATTCCAAGGACAGAGGAGGCTGGCGGGCCACAGGCTGTGGGTCACAAAGAATCAGACACAACTGAGCAACTAACACTGGAATCTGGGTCCAAATCTCAGTTTGCATACTCACAGCCTATATGACTTCGGAAAAGAATTCTTTTTTTAGGAGGAAAATTTTTGACTGCTCTGAGTCTTAGGGTTATTAACACATGTGACTATGTTGTGAAGAGAACTATATGGAATATGTAGCATTTATGTTGGCATTCTTTATGATTGATGGACTCTATTATGAGCATAGCATTTGGTACCAATTAAGAAATAACTCAGATCTGAGAACAAAAACAGTTTATGAAATAGTTTCCTATAGTATGGTTCAAGCAGAGCTCAGAACCCGACAGAGAGAAAGTAATTGGTCTTCAGAAATTCACTTTAGATTGGGAGATCTTCATTTTCTCTATTGATTTTTTTTTTTAGCTATGTTGATACAGAAAATATAAAATTTAACAGGAAAATTTGCCTGCATTTGTACTCAAACTGCCCTTGAATGGATTAGCTAACAACCATAATTTTGGAATTAGTGTGTGAAGAAGAGAGCACCACTTGAAATAAAATTCAGAATGGTGATGGAGTGGGGGTGTGCATTGGAGAGAGAGAGAACAAGGAGGCAGGCAGACAGGACCACAGTGAAGATCTACAGATGGCTTAGTAGATTTCATTGTTCAGGGACATTCCCAAAATCATATCTAAATAAACTACAAGCTGTAGTAGAAATTTCAAGTTAAGACTAAGGGACAGGGGATTCCCTGGTGGACCAGTGGTTAGGACTCCATGCTTCCGCTGCAGGGGGCACAGGATCCATCCCCGGTTCCTGGTCAAGAAACTAAGATCTCCACGAGCCACACAGTACAAGAAAAAAGAGAAAGAAACAAAGAAAACTCCAAGGGACAAAGAATAAAATGATCACAGGGTACTTAGATTCTCCAAATTGATGAAATGGCTTTTTGGCAGTAGATGACTTTCCCAACACAAGCAGTAAAAGAAAAGCTTACTCGAGAAATATGGGTTGAGTAGGCAGATGAAATCCATCCTCTTAAGCAAAGATAATCTATATATGCTTTAGCATTTAGAAGGCAGAATCACTGGACCTTTACAGGGAGTCTGATATTGTGCTAAGCATCATGCACATTTGCATACATGTTGCTTAATTTNAGAAAAGCTTACTCGAGAAATATGGGTTGAGTAGGCAGATGAAATCCATCCTCTTAAGCAAAGATAATCTATATATGCTTTAGCATTTAGAAGGCAGAATCACTGGACCTTTACAGGGAGTCTGATATTGTGCTAAGCATCATGCACATTTGCATACATGTTGCTTAATTTTCATCAACAGCCCTGTGAGGTAGTTACTATGATACCCGCCATTTTCAAAGGGAGAAACTGAGGAACAGAAGTCAGCTAGCTTTCCTAAAGATAATGCCTAGTGTTAGCAATCTTAAACCAGCGCCAGCAAGCTTCCTTCCCACACCAACAAGCCATGCCTCAACTGCCTGTGGATGATCCTCATTTTCTAGCACAATGCTTTCCTTGCATGTAGTACGTGTTTGGTAAAAACTGAATATTCCTCCTACAATTAAAGATGTTGAAGGCTTCTGTGAGACTGCACCCGTGAGAGTATTAGCTCCTTAAGTCATGATTTACCAAAAATCCCTCAGCAGGGATTAATTTATCAGATTAGCCTAGCAGAAAACATGGATCTGAGGATTCAGGACAAAGGAAAAGGCATATTGCATCTAAGAGAGGAAGAAAGATAATGTTCATAGTATAAGCGCTTCCTGCTGGGGCTCAATAAGGGGATACTGGGAACCTCTGACATCCAGTCGAGAAGATGGTAATGTGAATGGGCAAAAAAGATGCTATCCCCCATCCTTCATATTACCACAGGGTGACTGTCCATGACTATAGGGCCACACATCTAACCATATCGGAATCCACACCCCCTTCTCAAGATTTGGGAGGCTCCAACATCAAGCCAATTCCTTTTCAGAAAATGAAGATTTAGGTGCATTAAAAGAAGCGGCATCAGCCGTGAAGACGCATCAGCCACCAGTACAGCTGGGGGAATATGGTGACTCATCACAAGAGGAGCCTGGCAGGCAACAGTTCTCGGGTTGCAAAGGCTCGGACACGACTGAGCGACTGACACACATCATAAGACAGGATGAATCCAAACTGCAGGGGGCACCAAAGAGGGACAATCCTAGCATCGCCAATGCCTGATCTTCCAAGTTCTGAGGCCACGATGCTGGTAATTCTTTCCATGGTGTCCTGTTATGAAGACTGCCATGGGAATGGCTGGCTCATAAGTCCACCGTTTTTCTCATACTTGTTAAAATCAGGCTTTTATCACATACAGCGAAAAGACAGGAGGAAGACTTCATCCTATCATACTTTTAGTTTGTTCTCTATTTTCCCCAAGGCACTCATAAGTGACATTTACATGATTCTCATGCTTAGCTTTTAAGTTCTGTGTAGCCCATCTTACTACCAGAATTTAACTCTTACTTGAGTGGCAAATAAAATTCTACTGTGAGGTTTTTTTTTGCATGAAGCAGTTCACCTACATAGGATTTTAGGGGAAGTGGCTTATACAAAGTCACCCAGCCACTTACAAGCAGACCCAGAACTAGGATGAGAACCTTGTTCATTTAATGCCATCTCCCCAAGACACTACATCATCTCTAACAGATGTGTAAAGGTCAAAGGGTGTAATTAAATTTTTATCCCCATCTAAATGAATGCTTTTGACTAAGCCAGCATGCTTAAAAGGCAATGGTATTACATGACAGATTATACAAATGAGAGGCTCACCCTATCTGTGCAACATTAAATGAGTAAAGGAAAAACCACTGCCTCTGGCTCAGAGAGCACTTCACATCAGCTTAATTAAACATCCAGAAGACACACAAAAGTGCACGCACGCGCACACACACACACACACACACTAAAACAATCGCGAGTCTCAATCTCAGGTTCATTACGCAGACAAACCAGATGATTTGAAATAAAACTTCAAATGGTTTCCGTCAGAAAGGAAAGAAAAAGAACAAAAGGGAAAAGAGACCACATATCTACATTTATGGAATATAAATTATGGTTGAAGCTCTCAGGTGCTGAAACTACAAGCATCTCATTTTTAGCCTTGAAACTCACAGAGGACAATTTTGATTTTCACTGAGCTTGTGCTATAGGTAAGAAAGCTGACTTTGGTGAGAAGGCTGGCTTGTATCTATCTCTAGAGCTTTCCTTCAGTTGGATGTTTAAGGATTCAGATGTTTCAAGATAGTATCAAAGTTCTTTCGAAAGCGTGCATGCAATTGTTATCTGGAAGAGAACTCGTTTTCCTGCTAAAATTATGTCCAGTGATTTTCTTTAAAATATGGATGATCATAGAAGGTAGAGTAGGGTGGGGATGGGACTGACGGGGTTAGAACCCTGATGGAAATTAAGATTCAAGCTCTAATAGTTGCAAGTAATCTGTCTGGCTGAGGTTTCCCTGGTGGCTCAGTGGTAGAAACAATCTGCTAGCCAATGCTGCAGATGCTGGTTCGATACCTGGGTCAGGAAGATACCTGGAGAAGGAAAGGGCAACCCACCCCAGTATTCTTGCCTGGAAAATCCTATGGACAGAGGAGCCTGGTGAGTTACAGTCCATGGGGTCACAAAAGAGTCAGACACGACTTAGCAACTAAACAACAATCTGTCTGCTAGACAGAAAGACACTGGGGAAATTTAGAATTATTACCTTTAATTAATATATGTCCTTTGTTCTACAAACATTTCCTTAATTCTAACCCCCACCCCTTTTACCCACACCCTCTTCTATAATCTCCTTATCACATAGCTTGGACAGCCCAAGAATCTCTCCGAATGGCTGAAATGGAACAACTCTTCCTTTCTTGGGTGGCAGGTAGAAAGAAGAGGGTGAAAAGAACTCCCTTCTATTTTCAGGAAAATTAAACCTTGTTCCATCTCTACCTCCAGCCCCATGGGGGGAGGGGGGCTGTGGAGAAAACACTTGGCTCACACCTTCCTGTTTCACCAACCCAATTTTTTCCTGTTTCAAGCACAAAAGTAATTATGGGCCCAGCTATAAATATCGAGTCTTTTACCTTGACAGANAGGGGGGCTGTGGAGAAAACACTTGGCTCACACCTTCCTGTTTCACCAACCCAATTTTTTCCTGTTTCAAGCACAAAAGTAATTATGGGCCCAGCTATAAATATCGAGTCTTTTACCTTGACAGAAAGCGGGAATGATACAAGGGTTTAATGGTATTATTTATTATCCACCTTGCACACATTATTTCCTGCCACTGTTGGAGCTTTGTGTTCATTTTCTTGCAAATGGTTACTTTCATATTAGCTTTACCCTGATGCTTTACTACTGAATTTGAATGTGTCTAGAATGCATTCTATTTTCCATCTGGAAGTCAGTAGAAAGGCCTTAAAACATCGCCATAAAACTGCTTAAGTATTATCTATCTCTAGATATGGAGAAAGTAAACTGCAGGTAGATCAAGCATTTCCTGGGTTGCCAGCCAAACTGCCTGTGATTAGACATCAGCTTCTTTACACGTTACTATGGGGGTGGGGAGCGGGCAGCAGCATGTTTAAAGCTGAGTTCAGTTCCCTCAGAACTTCTCTATATGTTCTTATTCAAATTAGAGAAAGCCTAAAGAAGAGTATCAATAGTTTACTAAAACTGAAGCTCCATACTTTGCCCACCTGATACAAAGAGCCCACTCACTGGAAAAGACCCTGATTCTGCGAAAGCTTGAGGGCAGGAGGAGAAAGGGATGAGAGAGGATGAGATGGATGGATGGCATCACAGACTCAATAGACATGAATTTGAGCAAGCTCCAGGAGGTGGTGAAGGACAGGGAAGCCTGGTGTGCTGCAGTCCAAGGGGTCGCAAAGAGTCAGACATGACTGAACCACCACCACAAACTTTAGCGAACACCAATTCAGGAAATGAGAAGAATATTAAAGACCAAATGGTGAAGGCCATCAAGCAACAGAGTAAAGAAAACCAGTCTGGAGACCCCACTCCATTGTCCGCCAGAACCTAATTTGAAAGTCACTGCCTGGGCTCTCTGAGCCTAGAAAGCATGGAAGGGAAGAACCAGCTGGTGGGAGAGAGATCTAAGTTGTTTCCTAGGTCTGTCCTGAGCAAGCTGTGGGGTCATGGACAATTGACTTCACTTCTCTGGACCTCCACTTCCTGACCTATGAAATTCTGCAACTCTACACAGCTCTGGTAAGTTTAGTGGGTGATGGAAGGGTTTACTTTTGTCACCAAGACTGAAGCCAAGGTCAAGAGACACTGGGGCCTGACACTTAAATCGATTATTATCTCAAACTAGACTTCTTAAACTAATGTTCCCAACAGGCTTGAAATCAGCAGAAAAGGAGAAGGCANTAAGTTTAGTGGGTGATGGAAGGGTTTACTTTTGTCACCAAGACTGAAGCCAAGGTCAAGAGACACTGGGGCCTGACACTTAAATCGATTATTATCTCAAACTAGACTTCTTAAACTAATGTTCCCAACAGGCTTGAAATCAGCAGACAAGGAGAAGGCCGAGAGGATGCCCGAAAAGTTGGTTCGTTTGGAGTCCTGGACATTTCCCCTGTATTCTTCTCTTGATAAGTCTTACAATCTCCTGTCCTCTTGACCAGAGTGTCCACCTTCTTCTTCTTTTACCCCCTTATCTCTCTAAAGCAGTATGTTAATGTTGTATGGATTGCTTTATTATTTTTCTCTGATAAGCCTATTAGAATTTAAAGATCAAAAGTTGAAGAGGTTTTCTTCTGCTAAAGTTGTTCCCATAAAGGGTTCAACAGGATTAAGCCTAAAGCACCTTGGAGACAGCAAAGTTTCTAGCAAGACTATATCCACTGATTTAAAACAAAATGTGGCCTGTCAGCTGAATTCAGGCTCTTTGCTGGACCTGAGAAATACCTCAGAAGAAAGTGGATGGTGCTTTGGTGGACCCTCCTCACTCACTATTTCAAAGTTAATTTATAGGAGGAATTGAGTCTCTGGCCAGAAAGACTCCATTGAGAAAGTAAACAGAGGCCCTGTGGGAAGATAAGCGACTTCAAGTTAAACATGGAAGAAGGTGATGTAGTATGAGAAATGCCAACTGATCTGTTAAATGAAACAGACTCACAGACCTAGAAAACTTATCGGGGGGGAAAGGTGGGGGGCAGGTAAATTAGGAGGTTGGGATTAACATATACACAGAACTGTATATAAAACATAATGAACAAGGACCTACTGTATAGCACAAGGAACTCTACTCAGTATCTTGTAATAACCTACATGGGAAAAGAATCTGAATTAGATATTGTGTGTGTCTGTGTGTGTGTGTGTGTGTGTGTGTGTGTGTGTGTGTGTGTGTGTGTGTGTGTGTGTCTGTGTGTCTGTGTGTGTGTGTGTGTGTGTGTGTGTGTGTGTGTATAAAAAACTTAAAAACTCTGCTATACACCTGAAACTAACACAACACTGTAAATCAATTATACTTCAATATAAAATACAAATTATTAAAAATAAAACAAAACATGAAAGTCTAGGCTGTCCCAGTCTTCCTCTAAAAGGTGAGCTGAGAGCCAGAAACGAAGGGCCAGGGACTTCTGACTACCATCATCCTGGCAGCATGGCTGGAGCCCACATATTCCAAAAGTCCGGGAGCATCCTTTCCACTGAATCATGAACCCCTAAGCTCAAAGCAGAAATCAGCTTCTAAAAACAACAGGACCATCCAGGGAACTGGATTGCCAACACTGGGTGACTTTGAAAACAACTCGATTTTTTCCAAAACTTTGTTCGCTCATTAGTAACAGACTTACTGAAAGAAACATTTCCAAATTACGGCTTTAGGTTTTGAGGCATAAGCTTTCCTAAAGTGGACAGGCATGGCTGGCATCACTATGAAAGACAGGGTCCAGGGGAGGAGGCAAGGGTTAGAGGTGAACAACTTATCCAATCAAGAGGGCTTTGTTGTTTTCCTCCTCCTGTACCAGTTTCTAGCCCAGCATCCCCCCACCTTTTGACTGCCTCCTTCCTATGTGCATCTGGCATTTGTCAAATACTGTCCCAAATTAAAAGTGCTACAACACTCTGTGAAGATGGGCTGCAAGCCTGAACCTGGGGCAAAAACCCTGAGGTCACCCTCATGATGGTTACTGTCAGCTTACGGAGAAGAACTTTCTTCTCTCTTCAAGAATAAAGACAGTGGTTCATGAAAATGACACATTCATTTGGCAGCAGGACAACAGCATCTGAAGCCAAAAGTAGATTTCAGTGCTGGGCTTCGAATTTCCCTCCGCTAGTACATCCACCAAATTCAGTCCACTAAATCAGCAACACTGAAAACTGAATTCCACACATCTCTAGGGATAGAACGTGTGAGGGAAGGCCATGGATGACTGGAACACCCCCAGAGGCTATTCAACACATGCTACTATCCCGTGGCTATTTAGCAGGCAAGCACAGAAAGCATGTATTGTCAATTATGCCTTTCCTCCCATCCCTAAGTGATACTATGAACAAACAGCTAAAACTTGAGTCCATGGAGGCTGTGTTGCGGGCTATCACATGTACAGTCACACTATAGTTTTGGAAGAGTTCCCCAACCATCTGTACTGGGGACCATCTCTAGATCCCAAACAAAATTAGCTATGCCTGAAATGTTAACTTTTCAAAATTTTTCATTTTACTGGAGTACAGCTGATTTACAATGATGTGTTACCTTCGGTTGTACAGCAAAATGATTCAGTTACACAAATGAATATATTTATTCTTTTGTAGATTTTTTTCTCTTGTAGGTTATCACAGAACACTGAGTACTGTTCCCTGTGCTAATCAGTGTGTCCTTCTTGGTTATCTACCCATAGTAGAGTCTGCATGTTCATCCCAAGCACTTGATTTATCCCTCAACCCAGATTTACCCTTTGGTAACCATATTTCTTTTCCATATCAGTAAGTCTGTTTCTGCTTTGTAAATAATTTCATTTGCAACTAAGCCATGCCAGTGGGGCAACTCAAGATGGGCAGGTCATGGTGGAGAGGTCTGATAGAAAGTGGTCCACTGGAGAAGGGAAAGGCAAACCACTTCAGTATTCTTGCCTTGAGAACCCCATGAACAGTATNCACATTCTGTCTCTGGGGGTGTGCTTCCTGCTCCGTGACAGTGAGTGCTGGCCAGCGACACTCCGTGGCATGACACACCGAGGCCACATCTCAGAGCACGGCTGACCAAGTCCCCTGCAGCTCTGCCAGCTCCCCGAGGGAGCGTGACCACTCTGCCCATCCAAAAAGTCTAAAGTGCCCCAAAGAAACAACTGCGTCTTCCCCCCAAAAAGCAGTGAGGATTGTCCTTTTCTTTCTTGTTTTGCATGAGATATCTGTTGGCCTGTGCTGAGCACGTGGGGGTCTGGTTGCAGGACTCACCAGAGGAGCTGGTGCAGGGCAAAGGTAGAAAGATGTTCCACAATTTAATCAGACATGAGGAACACACCTCATGTTTTGTAAGCAAACAAACCAAAATCCTGCTTAAGACCGAGTCTCTTGTTTGCTTGGAGGCTGAAAGAGATGTTACCGTCGATTTTGGATAAAAGCGAGAATAGGCCAGAGGTCTCGAGGTTACATTCTGCTACTTCTGATTGAGGCAGTCAGCCTTTCTCTCCCAAGTGACTGGTGAATGTAGAGCAAGGGGACAAGCCTCGAGGTGTCCCTAAAGCTCCAGTGGGGTTTGGAGAGTTCAATGCTCGCATCGGTGTTAGTCGCTCAGTCGTGTCCGACTCTTTGCAACCCCTGGACTGTAGCCTACCAGGCTCCTCTGTCCATGGAATTCTTCAGGCAATAATACTGCAGTGGGTAGCCATTTCCTTCTCCAGAGGATCTTCCTGACCCAGGGATAGAACCTGGGTCTCCTGCACGGCAGGCGGATTCTTTACCATCTGAGCCACTAGGGAAGTCCCTAAATGGTTGTTCCTAAAATTAGCTCCTTGGTATTAGAGTATTTCTGTCTTCCAGATTCCAAAACTATATTCAAACAAGTAACTCCTTGTCATTTTGACAAAGATGAGCTTCTCAGTGTTTCAAGGGCACACTTGAGGTGATGGGTTAGTGACCAGTCCAGGGCACTCCTTGGTGAGGCCACCAGATTTGGTTTAGGTTGGCCACAGCATGTCAACACAATCCTAATTTTCTAGTTAACGGGAACCTTTGAAATTATCTAGTCAAAATTTCTTCTTGGATTTTTGTCAGTCCCCATTTTGCTTTTAAGATGATTATCTTTGAATCAATCCACGGCTGGTGGGAGCAAAAATAGACCTTTTCTGAAAGCTAGCAGTATCTATTAAAATTCCTACAAAATAAAAACTTTTTTGGTCTGTTACCCACTATTTCCATTTTTAAGAATTCTTCCCAAGAAATCATCTGGTGTGAATAGAGATATATCACAAGCATGTTCATCCAAGTTTTATTCTTAATCAGCAAAAAGTTGGAAACAACCTAAGTGTTCAACCACAGGGAAATAGGAAATAAAGTATGGTGTATTTACACAAAAGAGCTGTGTAAAACACAGCTGATGAAACAAGTTATTCAATAAGATAGGGAATGTGCTAGAGAAAAAACAATGTACACATTTTATCACACTGGATAAAAAACTAAAGAGGCTACCACTTTTCCCCCCTCTTTCTTCCTCTCACCACCAAAAATAAAAATAGTGATTCATTCCCTTTCTCCTCCAGACTTCTCTAAAGGAGAACTTTGTCTGCTTTTAGAAGTTCAGTTCAGGAGAGGATGGGGTGGGGTTGAAACCAATTTTTATACTTAAGAATAATCTTCAGGGTCTAAAAATGTGTCTCCTGTAAACAGATAAAATGCTAACAAAAACAGGAAAAGTCTTCATGTACAGGAGAGCATAAAATAATGGTGTGGCTGGTTTTTCTTTCAAAATATTTAGACAATTTCTATTCTTTTTATAGAAAACACTTTTAGGTCCATGCTTTTAAAGCCATTGTTCCTCTGTCTTTGTAAAAGTGTCTATTATAACATCAAAAATAAATATACAGTTCCATTCTCTGTATTCTAAATATTTTGCCTTCTCACATCCTTTTTGTATCCTTACTGTGTAAATTTTCAGATAATACTAGTCATGAGCAAAGAGAAGGGAGGATGAGAAAGGTGCTTTAAGAACAGCACTGACTTCTTCCTGCAGGCGAGAAGGACTGCAGACCTTGGAAGCTCTTGAGCTGGTGAGAGACACTGAAGCCCTCTTACCTGAATGGTGCTCTCCCGCGGATTGCCAGGTGGCGCTAGTGGTAAAGAACCAGCGCAGCAGACGCAGGGGACGTGGGCTCAGTCACCGGGAAGAGAAGACCCCCTGGAGAAGGGAATGGTACCCACTCCTGTATTCTTGCCTAGAAAATTTCACGGACAGAGGAGCCTGGAGGGCTTCAGTCCATGGGGTTGCAAAGAGTTGGACCCAGCTAAGCGACAAACACACATTCCTGGGCTCAGCAGTGACCAGTTGCCTACACTGACTGCTTCCGTTTTTGCTCCATTGTTAGTGAAATCCTTCCTCATCCTCTCTCTGCCTCATCTTCTTATTCCTGCTTCAATGTAGGTTTAGATTTCGCCCTTGAGTACTGATGCTGTTTAGTCTCTAAGTCGTGTTGGACTCTTTTTCAACCCCAAGGACTGTAGCCCGCCAGGCTCCTCTGTCCATGGGATTTCCCAGGTAAGAATACTGGAGTGGGTTGCCATNCTTGAGTACTGATGCTGTTTAGTCTCTAAGTCGTGTTGGACTCTTTTTCAACCCCAAGGACTGTAGCCCGCCAGGCTCCTCTGTCCATGGGATTTCCCAGGTAAGAATACTGGAGTGGGTTGCCATTTCCTTCTCCAGGGGATCATCCCAACCCAGGGATCAAACACAGGTCTCCTGCAATGCAGATGATTTTTTACTGTCTGAGCCACCAGGGAAGCCCAGCCTTGAGTATACAGGAGTGGAAAGACTAATGGGCCAGCTGGAAGGCTAATGGAAAGGCTAATCTGTCCACCTTGGATAGGAAGATGGCTGTCTCCTTGCACCTGGCTGGGTACCTTGCTGCCCCATCACTTCAGCTTCAGGGCAAGGGGCAACAATTATTATTAGACACAGTTTTTATTAATGGATTTGTGTATACCCATTACCTATGGTTTATTAAAATACTTCCCAGCTTGGATTTATTTGGTCTGATCCGTTCTCTCTGCTTCCTAAAAGCTCAAATGTACAAAATGTGACACGATTCAATATCCCCCTTACTCTCAAGTTTTCTTTCTTTCTTTGATGCTGTCTAAAACATGCCCCTTTCCATCTCCACTCTACCCTTCCTTTAAGCCCACTCTTCTTGTAAAACTATAAAAATGGAAACAAAAAAACAGTATCAAAAGGGAATCATTACACAAAACTGTAATTCGAAAAGATACACACACCCCCATGTTCACAGAAGCACTATTTACAACAGCCAAGACATGGAAACAGCCTAAACTTTCAGCGACAGATAAATGGCTAAAGAAGGTGTTGCACATACATGCAGTGGAATGCTGCTGCTGCTGCTGCTAAGTCACTTTAGTCGTGTCCGACTCTGTGCAACCACATAGATGGCAGCCCACCAGGCTCCCCCGGCCCTGGGATTCTCCAGGCAAGAACACTGGAGTGGGTTGCCTTTTCCTTCTCCAATGCATCAAAGTGAAAAGCGAAAGTGGAGTCGCTCAGTCGTGTCTGACTTGCAGCGACCCCAAGGACTGCAGCCCACCAGGCTCCTCTGTCCATTGGACTCTCCAGGCAAGGGTACTGGAGTGGGTTGTCATTGCCTTCTCCGCAATGGAATACTACTCAGCCACAAAAAGGATGACATAATACCATCTGCAGCTACATGGATGATTTTAGAGATTATTATACTAAATGAAGTAAGTCAGAAGAAGAAAGATGCCATATGATATCGCTTATATTTGTAATCTAAAATAAAACACAAATGAGCTTATCTAAAAAACAGAAACAGTCTCACAGACATAGAGAATAGACTGTGGTTGCCAAGAAGGAGACGGATGGAGGAGGAAAGGAGTGGGAGTTTGGGATTAGCAGATGTAAACTATTATATATAGGATGGATAAACAGCAAGGTCTCACTGTATAGCACAGGGAACTATTAATATATTCAATATCCTGGGATAAACCATAATGGAAAAGAATTGAAAAAAATATATTTGTATGAATCACTCTGCTGTACAGCAGAAACTAACACAACATGGTAAACCAATGATACTTCAATAGAATTTTTTAATTAAAAAAGTAAAAATAATAAAAAAGGAAACCATTGCAGACACTTGCATTCAAGTATTGAATTCTCCACTTTTGGCAGTGAGAATCAAGCCTGGTGCAGTTCTGTTTGGGGTCCAGGTTATGGGAAATACAAGAGCCACTCATTGATTTTTGTTTTAACCTTGACTGCTTATTTAAAGTGAGCTGGCACCAAATACTCTGTTGATAGCAGAATTCTAATTTGGGATGAGTAACAGCCTAAAACATCTCAGACCTGATGACTGGAACTTGAAAATCTGTCCCCAGTAGTGGCATTCTCAGAATTTAAGGCACACTTCATTTGTGGTCTGGAAGCATTATTCGAATCATTCATAAGATGAGAAAAATAAACCACAGAGGGTTCAACTCAACTATCCTCAAAGCTAACTGGAAATAACAAGCAAAAAACCCCAAAACAAACAAAAAAGGTAACTTAAGGCATTAGCATTAACTGTGATAAAAAAGTTACTTTCATAGTGAAATATTTGCCCACAACCCTGCCAAGAAAGGATATATGTAAACATAATTTGTCCTCACCCAAATATATAATTGTAGGAAACTTCTCTATGAATTTGAACAGTCCCAGGTGGCCTTAGTGGTAAAGAACCCGCCTGCCAATGCAGATAGACCTAAGAGGCACAGGTTCAATCCTTGCATGGGGAAGATCCCCTGGAAGAGGGCATGGCAACCCTCTCCAGTATTCTTGCCTGGAGAAGCCCATGGACTGTGAAGCCGGGTGGGCTGCAGTCGATAGCGTCGCAAAGAGTCAGACCCGACTTAGCTACTGAGCATGATAGAACTGCAGTGGGATTCAGAGGGCTTGAGCCTAATCCGATTCACAGCTGGGACCTCTTCTGCACTTTGGCAACAGTTCAGGCCTGCTTACACTGAGTATGGCTTAGAGACGACACTGTGTGCCCAGGCAAAGGAGAGCATGGACAGTGGTTAAGAACACAGACCCTCCGAGGCGGAAAGGGCTTTGGAAATCACCTAGCACATCACTCTTAATTTGGGCCAGGAAGGAATAAAGCTCAAAGGGATGCAGAGAAACCAAAGTCTATGGCTATTCTGGGAACACTCAATAGAAACAACCTAAATATACCAGGAGAAGTGCAAACGGCCAGAATGATGAGGTCTGTCTTGCAGCTGCTGCTAGGAAGCCGAGAGCATTTGAGATGGATGGGACCTGCCTGCATTTCAGAGACTCCTCTGGAGGTAAAATAACGAGGCTACTCTTTTTTGGACTTCAATTTTAAACTTTGGGCAAGATTCAGGTAAATTAGAACGTCTTTAAAGTGACTCGTTTTTAGAAAAGGAAGTTGTGCCTCTAGGAAAAAAAAAAAAAAACAATGTGAGTACTTCCTAGCTCCACATGAAAGCTTTCTGGGAGAGGGGGTTTCACAAAGGGAAATCAGGTGAATTAGACTGCAGGAGTCCTCAGCCTCAGGGATCTAATGCCTGATGGTCTGAGGTGGGTCCGATGTAATAATATAGACATAAAGAGCACAATAAATGTAAAAATGTGATTGAGTCATTCTGAAAACCATACCCACCCTCCATCCGTGGAAAAACTGTGTTCCTGTCTCTTATACACATCTTTTGCCCACAACCCTGCCAAGAAAGGATATATGTAAACATAATTTGTCCTCACCCAAATATATAATTGTAGGAAACTTCTCTATGAATTTGAACAGTCCCAGGTGGCCTTAGTGGTAAAGAACCCGCCTGCCAATGCAGATAGACCTAAGAGGCACAGGTTCAATCCTTGCATGGGGAAGATCCCCTGGAAGAGGGCATGGCAACCCTCTCCAGTATTCTTGCCTGGAGAAGCCCATGGACTGTGAAGCCGGGTGGGCTGCAGTCGATAGCGTCGCAAAGAGTCAGACCCGACTTAGCTACTGAGCATGATAGAACTGCAGTGGGATTCAGAGGGCTTGAGCCTAATCCGATTCACAGCTGGGACCTCTTCTGCACTTTGGCAACAGTTCAGGCCTGCTTACACTGAGTATGGCTTAGAGACGACACTGTGTGCCCAGGCAAAGGAGAGCATGGACAGTGGTTAAGAACACAGACCCTCCGAGGCGGAAAGGGCTTTGGAAATCACCTAGCACATCACTCTTAATTTGGGCCAGGAAGGAATAAAGCTCAAAGGGATGCAGAGAAACCAAAGTCTATGGCTATTCTGGGAACACTCAATAGAAACAACCTAAATATACCAGGAGAAGTGCAAACGGCCAGAATGATGAGGTCTGTCTTGCAGCTGCTGCTAGGAAGCCGAGAGCATTTGAGATGGATGGGACCTGCCTGCATTTCAGAGACTCCTCTGGAGGTAAAATAAAGAGGCTACTCTTTTTTGGACTTCAATTTTAAACTTTGGGCAAGATTCAGGTAAATTAGAACGTCTTTAAAGTGACTCGTTTTTAGAAAAGGAAGTTGTGCCTCTAGGAAAAAAAAAAAAAAANAAGTGAAGAGGAACTAAAAAGCCTCTTGATGAAAGTAAAAGAGGAGAGTGAAAAAGTTGGCTTAAAGCTCAACATTCAGAAAACGAAGATCATCGCATCCGGTCCCATCACTCCATGGGAAATAAATGGAGAAACTGTGGTGTTGGAGAAGACTATTGACAGTCCCTTGGACTGCAAGGAGATCCAACCAGTCCATTCTGAAGGAGATCAGCCCTGGGATTTCTTTGGAAGGAATGATGCTAAACTGAAACTCCAGTACTTTGGCCACTTCATGCAAAGAGTTGACTCATTGGAAAAGACTTTCATGCTGGGAGGGATTGGGGGCAGGAGAAGTAGACGACCAAGGATGAGATGGCTGGATGGCATCACTGACTTGATGGACGCGAGTCCGAGTGAACTCCGGGAGCTGGTGATGGACAGGGAGGTCTGGAGTGCTGGGATTCATGTGGTCACAAAGAGTCAGACACCACTGAGCGGCTGAACTGAACTGAACTGATGTGAGTGATATCATATGATATTTCTCTTTGTCTTTCTTACTTTACCTAGCATGATAATCTCTAAGTCCATCCAAGTTGCTACAAATGGCACTATATCATTCCTTTTTATGGCTAAGCAGTATTCTGTCACACATACATAGCACACCTTCTTGAAAATAGTAGGTGGACATTAGGTTGCTTCCACGTTTTGCCTATTGTAAACAGTGCTGCCACAAACACAGGGGTGCAAGTATCTTTTCTGATTACGGTTTTCTCTGAATATACGCCCAGGAGTGGGATTGCTAGGTCATATGGTGGTTTTAGTTTTAATTTGTTAAGGAACCCCCATACTGTTCTCCATAGTGACTGTACCACTTTACATTCCTTGTAACAGTGTAAGAGGATTTCCTTTTCCCCACACCCTCTCCAACATTTATTGTTTGTGGACTTTTTGATGATGACCATTTGGATTGGTGTGAGGTGATACCTCACGACAGCTAAATGCTTTCTGTTCCTTTGGCTTAAAGCCCTCTGTAGTCCTTTACAACACAAATCTGTTTACAGAGAAATATAACATATTAAGTTCTAGACCACTGTGTGCCTTTTAATCAGACCTTATTCATTTACTGCTCCCTAGAGGCCTGGAAAATCCCATGGACAGAGGAGCCTGGTGGGCTGGAGTCCATGGGGTCGCTAGGAGTTGGACACGGCTGAGTGACTTCAGTTTCACTTTTCACTTTCATGCATTGGAGAAGGAAATGGCAATCTACTCCATTGTTCTTGCCTGGAGAATCCCAGGGACGAGGGAGCCTGGTGGGCTGCCGTCTCTGGGGTCGCACAGAATCGGACATGACTGAAGCGACTTAGCAGCAGCAGCAGCAGAGACCAGTGCCGGAGAAGGCAATGGCACCCCACTCCACTACTCTTGCCTGGAAAATCCATGGATGGAGGAGCCTGGTGGGCTGCAGTCTACGGGGTCACTAAGAGTCAGACACAACTGAGCAACTTCACTTTCACTTTTCACTTTCATGCATTGGAGAAGGAAATGGCAACCCACTCCAGTGTTCTTGCCTGGAGAATCCCAGGAATGGGAGAGCCTGGTGGGCTGCCGTCTATGGGGTCGCACAGAGTTGGACATGACTGAAGTGACTTAGCAGCAGCAGCAGCAGAGGCCAGCGCCAAGTAGGTATGCACTAAGTGATGGTGAAATAAATAGAAAGGGTAAGTCTACACCATTACACAGTTCAACAAATTTGCTTGGTCAGCCAAGCAGATCACTGAAAGGAAAGGAATTAGGAGGAATCAGTCTGATGGGATTAAAGAGGAGTGGGAATGGCGCCCCTAGAGAAGAGGTCAGGAAGGTGCAGTCAGTGGGCCTGAATGGAGGAGAAGCTGGGATGGCCTGGAGACGCCAGTTACTGGCTTGTGTGTGCGCGTGCATGCTCAGATGCTTCAGTCCTGTCTGACTCTTAGTGATCCTGTGGAGTTTAGCTCGCCAGGCTCCTCTGCCCATGGGATTCTCTAGGCAAGATTACTGGAGTGGGTTGTCATTTCCTTCTCCAGGAGATCTTCCCAACCCAGGGGTCGCACCCTGGTCTCCCACACTGCAGACAGACTCTTTACTATCTGAGCCACCAGGGCCGAGCCAGGAAGCCCCCTATGACAGGGGAATAGCACAGCAGGGAGTTCTGTGGATGAGGGTAAAAACAATTTCCTGGTATGCCTCTATTTACCACAGAATAAAAGACATCCTGTAAAGCAGGGGTCCCTAACCTCAGGGGTCTAAAGCCTGACGATCTGAGGTGGAGTTGATGTACTACTAATAGAAATAAAGTACACAATAAATGTTATGTGTTTGAGTCATCTGGAAACCATCACGCCATCCCTTTCCCCAGTCCATGGAAAAAAAGTCTTCCATGAAACTGTTCCCTGGTGCCGAAAAGGCTGGAGAAGGCTGCTGTAAAGAACTATCACACCTTGCTGAAAAGCATCTTCTTTTACACCATTTCTTCCAGACACAGCATGAATTCAGGCAATTGTGTGGCTGACCATGTAGCTTAAAACAAAAAATCAAAAACAAACTTTGGGATATCTATGCAACCTTCTTCTGATCCAGAGGTTCCGTGCGAAGGGACAACCAGCAGGTCTGCAGAAGGCCCTGCCCTCCCTCTGTGCTGCCTCAGGAAGCCATGAGGTCATTCTTCTGCAATAAAAACTGACTTCATTATCACAGATTTCTTTTCATTTCTCTGCCCTTCGCGTAAGACAGAGCTGCAAACATTTCCATATGAGAGAAACAATAATGAAAATTCAAGGTTCAGCAAGGTCATGCAAAGTATTCCAAAACTTTTGAGAATACCAATTATTCATGAGTCCTTTCCATGATATTAAAAAAACAAAAACAAAAACCAAAGCCTTTGGAGGGCTTATCTGACTGCAGGGCTTAGAAACACCTATGAGAAGAACCTGTCTTCTCGGTCATCATTCTGATAGATATTTAGTGTGGGTTCCCTTCCATTTAGCTCCATCCAATTCCTTCCTCTTGCAAGACATTGAGCTTAGAAATAGGTTTATACCATAATCCTGAGCTAGGGGCTACTGAAGAATAATTTCTGTTGTTTTTGTCTGGATTTGCCTAGGTCGATAGAATGCAGTCTTTCACAGATGATTTGTTGAGTCTAATCATCATTGATCCTGAAGCATAAATGATAACCCTCAATAACAAGAAACACTGATGGAAAAAGGGCAACACATCCTCTTTTACACCGCAAAGAAGAAAGCAGTCGGCGAAGGGAGTTGACATTCTATTTTCAGGGTGAGAAGAGAGTAGAACCCATGCAACCCATTGCTTGAGCAAGACTGAGGATCACTTCCGCACCAAGAGGTCGGTGTTGGGGGCGAGATTTTCCTTTTTAAGTGTCTTAGGCAGAGCCTGCCTATTGGTTACTATAAGAGGACAGTTCTTTAACTTCTACTGTGTTTGTGACACAAAATTAGATTTGAAGGTTAGAGCCCTGCCCTTCAGGAGATCAACATTTAATTCTAGAGACAATGAGTGTGATAAAAGGATCAACAGCCGATTTGTAGCTTTATACTGTTTTAAAGCTGTCAGGGAATATGATATTTTGTCTCCCACTGGAGAGTGCTTTACGTTGTGTGTGGAGATTTAGCCAACACAGAGGGACACTTGTATGGGAAGTTGCCGGGCTTCCTGACTTAATCATTTGGAAGTCTCCCACTTGCTTGGAAATCCCTTCAACGAAATCTCTTCTATCCTGGAATTCGGAATTCCCCTCCTGCCTCTGTGTCACTATTACTCCAACATGACTGTGGAGGATTGACTAAATATTGTGGATATATTGACTAAATTAAAAGATCCAGAGCCCTTCTTTGATGTTACCAGAAATTTGACAATCAGATAGAAAAATCTAGACTGTTAGCCTGAAAGTTAGATTTGTCAGGGACATTCAAAGCCTTGTAGGAAAAATACTCACAATTTATATTTCTTTTTAAAATTCTTTAGAACCCAATGCCTGCAGAAGGGGAGGCTGTGGTTTAGTTGCTAAGTCGTGTCCAGCTCTTACGACCTTATGGACTGTAGTCCACCAGGCTCCTCTGTCCGTGGGATTCTCCAGGCAAGAATACTGCAGTGGGTTGTCATTTCCTTCTCCAGTGGATCTTCCCTGACCCAGGAATCGAACCCAGGTCTCCTGCATTGCAGGAAGATTCTTTACTGACTGAGCCACGAGGGAAGGGGGGCTGCTTGAAATTTTACTGGATATCTATTTCTATTCCCATTTCCATAAGCCTACAACAGCCTACAATTCAGGGGTCCCCAACTTCCGGGCCATGGACTGGCCCCTCCTGTCAGATCAGTGGTGGCATTAGATTAGAAATAAAGTGTACAACAAATATAGTGTGTCCGAATCATACCCAAACCATCCCCTCCCAGGTCTTTGGAAAAACTGTCTTCCATAAAACTGGTCCCTGATACCAGAGAGACTGGAGACCTCTGGACAGATATCAGAGCAAGGCAATGGTGGGAGGAGGGTCAGGTCTACTCCTAAAGTGCCACAAATCATCAAATCCTAGGCTCTGTTTGCTTCTGATGGACAATTTTTAAAATTCGGACAGTGTTTACGGGGTACTCCATCTTTCTCTGTTTCTTCACAATCAAACACACATCTGAGCAACTGGGAGCAAAGGAGGGCCGTGTCCCTTTCCTTTCTGTCCAGAGCACAGGATCAGCCGCATCTGTGATCCCTGGGGCCACGTGACTGCAATCTGTTCAAAGAATCTCTGTAAAAGTGATATGTGCCACTCCCAGGCCTTTGCCCCAAATTCTCCTATGTCATCTGCACCTGTCCTTCACCCTGCATCTGCCAGCTGGAGGCAGGTGATCTGATGGAGACTGTGAGGCTTCAGAGACGCAGGGCCACAAGAAGAAGATGCCTAGGTCTCAGAATCACTCTGTGGAATAGAGAGATACCCACAGCTTCCTATTCGGCTGTAACATGAGCAATTGAAAACCTTCACTACATTGATTAAACTACTGAGATTTTGTTTGTCACAGTAGTTAGCATGTCTTGGTTATCATGTGTGTGCTTAGTCGCTCAGTGGTTTCCGACACTTTTGCAAGCCCGTGGACTATAGCCCTCTGTCTATAGGCTCTGTCTATAGTCTGTCCACAGACTATAGGCTCCTCTGTCCATGGGATTCTCCAGGCAAGAATACTGGAGTGAATTGACATGCCCTTCTCCAGAGGATGATTACCATACTGACCTAAGTCAGATGAACATCCAATTAAAGCTAACATTTCATCATTTTTGTCAAACCTAATTTCTTCTGTAATTATCAAAGTTTATGAAACTTGTATATCTTACCACTGGTGTGCGTATTGACCTCCAGTTTCCCACTCATTCTTGTAAAATAAGCACATAATATTCACAGTATTGAATAAACATTTTTCCACATGCAAAGTTGCCTAAATCAAACCATTGGCTAACAGTAACATCACTAGGGATGGCCTTAATCTTTTAAATACAAATCTAAAGTTAGGTACATTAGGTGTTTAATTTATTGTCAGCTTATAAACAGCATAGGTGGTCAAAAGTTAAGCATAAGAATGGGACTTCCCTGGCAGTCCAGCAGTTGAGACTTCATGCTTCCAAGTCGGGAAACTCAGGTTCAATCCCTGGAGGGGAAGTAAGATTCCACATGCTGTGCTTTGTGGCCAAAAGTTTCAAAAAGAACAAAAAAAGAACTATGCATAATAATAGACTGTTTGTAGTGGCTGCAGGTCTGGTCTTCCAGAAAGGAGAGGAATAGTTAAACAAACCCTTACGTTTTTAAGTTATATCTGTTTTAAAAAACATAAGTTTAATGCAGTAACATCTATGAGTTTTGAAATAGATGTGCAGTCGGCAATCATGGGACAATAAGACAATTGGAAAGACATCATTGGCCCTCTGAGGGTTCACTCAGTCCAACTCTCCCGCTGTTTAAATCCCTTGGCTTTTTACCACGGCAATCACTGTTTGCCGTAGTAATTTTGCATCTGTTTTATTAATGACAATGCTTATAATGCTAAACGTATTAACTATTAATAAGCCTTCAAATTGGCCATTAAGAAAACCACAGAAATTAATGAGAAACAAATGCTACCATTAACTTGGAAGTTTTGCTTGAAGGCATGGGATGAGGTTGGCCAATGAAATTGATTTTAGAACCTAGTAAGAATTGGCAATTAAATGCTTCCAATGAGTCCAGCAAAATTATCCCGTGAGTCTGAAAGACTCACTTGAGATTTATTCCATCTTTATCCTCATCTCTGCTCCTCCTTGTCCTTCATTATATTCAGCCCTTTCAAGGAACAATTTTTATGGTCACTATATTATCTCAACTCCCCATATGAATTCTAAATCTGGGTGTAACATATTCCTGGGCTGTATTCTCTGTCCACCTTTTCTGTGGCTCATATTTTTCATATTGTCACGATTTGATTGTTTCATATTTTATTTATAAGCCTGTCTCTTCCTCCACCAGATTGCGAGCTTCTCTACGGAAGAGAACTTGTCTCACTAATATCTGTATCCACAGAGCCTGGCTTATAGTCGGGGTACAAAATCTCCATGGAATGAATGAGCGTGACCATGTTTCTTCATTGATTTGTGATGAATATCTATGTAAGTAAAATTTTCATCAAAGGAAGAGAACTCATCATCTGGAATCTTCTTTATAGGAACTGTTCTTGAACTACTCCAACAACAAGTGACTGAGGACATGGACTCCAGCTCAGGCTACCCGGGTCTGCGAGTCTAGCTCTGCTCTATACCATCTGTGCCATCTTGGGCAAGTTGATTCTACTGTCTGAGCCTCTGTTTTCTCATCTTCAAAATGAAAACAATAATGAAGGCAATTCACAGCACTTTTAACAAATGTATATAAAGTGCTTAGCTAAGTGTCTGATATACAGTAAGTACGCAGCAACTATGAGATACATTTTCTTTTTATTGTGGAAACTCAGAAGACTCCCCGTACAGTGTGTTCTAATTTGAAACCTGCAGAAGACTAAATGTAGCTTCATTTCAGCCTAAGTTATAAGGAAGAAATGCTATCAATGAATTTTGCAATTTAAGTAGCATTGCCAATATTGCAATTACAAGCAAGATAAATACCAGGATACCAGTCAAGGCCAACAAATCTTTTGAACGGTACAGAATGTGCATCCACGTACAAGAGGCTGAAATGGACTAGAACCAAGGATTCTGAAACTACTTCCCTGAAGCATCTTCTCAACAAATATCCCTAAACATCTAAGAAGCAGAATGGGTAGTAAAGACTTCATAAGGGTAAATGTTCTCTGAAGTTTTTCAAATTACATTGCAATTTTATGTTAATTTTTACTGTGTCCATTAAGAACCCTATTATTGGTATGTTAGATCAACCATGGACATGTTACTCAGTGTCTTCTTGGCTTCCCGCTACACACCCCTATTTCAGCATGAAATTGGGCTAGATGAAAGATCTTGAAAGCATGTTGCTCGACACAAGGCCTGGAGCTGGGAGATAGGCTTGCAATAAATCATGCAGCTATTTCATGAAAGTTGTTTTTATTGAGTTCAACTATGAAACTACTTGACTATATAATATGAAGAAAAGATATTCAATAACTATTTCTAGTGATGCAATTTATGAACAAGCATTGAATTCATTTTTATAAAAGCCCAATTCACCCTGAAAAGGCAAGCATGCTTTATCAATTATAAAATGCATACAATCAGCTGTTTCCCTTGTGCGCACACAAGAATTAAGAGAAATTAGGAAAAGCAGGAAGAGCTCTATCAATTTAAGACGCACAGATTTCAAAAGCAAATGTATGGTTACCAAAGGGAAAACGTGGGGTGTGGGGGAGAGGATAAATTAGGAGCTTGAAACTGACATTACACATACAATTACATGTAAGATAGGTAATCAACAAGACCGTACTATATAGCAGAGGGAACTCTACTCAGTATTCTCTAACAACCTATATAGGAAAATAATCTGAAAATGAATGGATATATATGTGTGAACAACTGTATTACTCAGCTGAATGCCTGAAACTAACACAATTGTGAATCAACTATACTCCAATACAAAATAAAATTCAAATTCAAATAAATAAATTTAAGTTGGTGATGGGGTTGTTATTGTTGCCATTGTGATTGGTCTTGAGGTGATAGACCCTAAGGCGAGACGTTTTCTATATTAACTAAACAAATAGAGTTAGAGGACGTACACATGCCCTTTCCCAAGAAATACCTTGAACAATGGGGCTGGTGGTTTAAAAGGCTAAGCTAGTGAATAGAACCACTTCAGGCAAAAGACCTTCAACAGATGCTCCTTTGTCAGGATAAGGGGTCTGAGCCTCTTTCCAGATCAGTTGTGATGAGGGCATAAAACTTGAGGCAGCCCAGTGACATGAGGTGGCTATTGTACCTCTAACCACCGTGAGACTCAGGAAATAAAGGGCCACAGACTGCCCTTGTGCACTTGCCAAGAAATATGCCTTTGGCTTGAAAACATGAAAGGGAGAAAAAAGTCAGCAAAAGATGTGTCAGATCCTTGGCTGGGAGTTGCCTAAATCAGTTCCTCTCATCTTTAGGAACCACTACCTCACCACTAATTGCTGGAAAATATATCATCAAAAGCAGACTAATTGTAACCATTTATTAATTTGTAGGACTTACTGAACAGGTGAGGGTCCCTCCTAATTAGTAGACTGCATGACTCCAAAGTTTAGTAGAGTGATCTAAAGGGGACAGTTAATTTCTATGGCAGTGCCCTGTACTTCCCCAGTTTGAGCTCGGGGACAGCTGGTCACCTTAGTCTGAAAGAACAATCCTTAGCTATCAAATTAATACAAAAAGAATCTCTCTTAAAAGCCTCCATATTTCTGTATATTCCTCTGATGTGATTAAGAAGGGAGAGATATCAACTCAGTCATGTGCAAGCATGCATGCTAAGTCACTTCAGTCATGTCCAATTCTTTGTGATCCTATGAAACATAGCCCGCCAGGCTCCCCTGTCCATGGGATGCTCCAGGCAAGAATACTGGAGTGGGTTGCCATTCTCTTCTCCAGGGGATCTCCCTGACCCAGGGATAGAACCCAGGTCTCCTACATCGCAGGCAGGTTTTTTTTTAACCATCTGACCTGTCAAGGAAGCCCAACTCGGTCACACTGTCTCTCAAAAACTCAGCTGTGGCACAGGCAGGATTTCTCTTGCTCCAGAAAAAAGCCACTTTAAAAAGTAAACTTAGGTATAAGAAATGTGATTTCCATGGAAAGAAATAAAACAAGAAAACAAAGCAGGCAGTGCCTACCGCCTGCAGAGAATCCCCCTCTGGTTTCTCACTGTCAACTCTTTCCAACCTGAGCTGAAAGTGATGGTTTCTGTTCTGAGCCTTAGAACTGTCAGGACACATCTGAGCCCCTGCGGATGCAGGAAAACAGACATTTTCACCTGTGGAATGTGTCAAGTAGATACTTGCAAATTAAAAATCTCTACATTATGTTATTTTCCCAAGCTCAGTGAGGATTTGATGAGCAACTGTCCAACTCTCAGCACCTAATGAATATGCTTGCTTAATTCTATAAGACCCAGTTCTTCACACAGAGAGCTGAGTTGCACCTCTTTTATTACAATTTATCTAATGCTGACATCTGGATATCTTTCTTAAGGACGCAGGGGACTAAAGCACACATTTTAGATACTAAGCTCAGATGTTTGGGTGTTTTAATTCCATGCCCAGCTACATTGCTTTTGATAAATTCTCTACCCACTGGTACTTTCATCTTCTCGTTCAAAAGGAGTGTATAGAAAAAAGTGTCTCCTTATGCAGTATATATTCAGTGAGCATATATTGAGAACATTCTGTTTGAAAGAAAGAAAAGTAAGAATCTTAGGGAAATAATCATTGAATAAATAGAAAACCTTTACAGGCTGATGATAAAGCATACTTAAACAGGCAAAACACATGCACATGAGAATAGCAAGTTACCAGTGAAATAGTAATCATTTCAGAGAAAATAAAGCTCTAAGGGCTGAAGAGGACCCACAATCAAAGTCTGATGAGCCTCTTCTGAAGGGAAATTATAAAGATTAAATACTAAATGGTGGGAAGGCACACTTCCAAAAGTATTCACTGACCCATGTTTATATCTGTGTAAAAATTTCAGTCTTTGCTTATGATTACTTAATATTTTCCACCTGCTCTAGATGCAAGGTTTAATGCAGAAAGAATCTCTCCTCCTGCTTCTCAGATGATGCCCTTACCTTTAGTAGAGTGCCTGGCACAGTGTATACACCTGAAAAATGCTAACCCAATTAATTTGCCTGCAGATATACCTCTAGCAAAAGCCACCTGCTATGATCAAGGGCTCTGAGTTTGAATTACCAAGATCTAAATCCTAGACCCAGTATCCAGTAGTTGGTTGTGACACCTTGGACCAGTTGCAGAGCATCTAAATGAGATAATAATAGAGTTCTCAGCACAATATCTAAATCATAGCAAGTATTCAACATATGCAAATGATTATTCTGCTGATGTCCCTAAGAAAATTAGCCCTCAACCAACTTTGGCCACCTGATGGGAAGAACGGACTCATTTAAAAAAACCCTGATGCTGGGAAAGATTAAAGGAGGAGAAGGGGAAGACAGAGGATGAGATGGTTGGATGGCATCACTGACTCAATGGACATGAGTTTGAGCAAGCTCTGGGAGTTGGCGATGGACAGGGAGGCCTGGCATGTTGCAGTCCATGGGGTTGCAAAGAGTAGGACATGAATGAGTGACTGAACTGTGAACTGAACTGAACCAGCTTTGATCTTCTACTTGGTTCCTTATCTCTGGTCCTGACCCGCTCCCACGAGGTGGTCAGTGCCACAGGAAAGGAATTATTAGTGCGAAAAATCAGCAGACGAGAATGCCGTGGCTTAGACTGGAAGCTACCAGGGAAAATAGGACTCAATAGATCAAATTCTAACACCAGAAAGAATTATAGGAGCAGAGAGCCAAGCCCCACATCCCTGTTCTTGGGTTGGAAGGATTACGATAGAACAGATGTCATGTACAAAGTCTAGCGTCACACCTAGGACAGAGTCGGCATTCGGGGAATTTGTTGAGAACACAGAAGGGAAAGGGCACATCAGACACAGCAGGAAGATCCAGCTGGGCTTCCTGAGAATACATCTTCCCCACCAAGAATGTGAGAAGGGAGGAGGCCAGGGGGCTGTGCAGGGCTACAATCAGAGCCAGAAATGGTCAGGAGAGGCTGGAGTAGAGAGGACACCTATCATTCATTCATTCATTCAATAAATACTTTCAGAATGTTTACTCTGTCTCCACAACCATTCCAGGCCCTTGGGAGATAGCAAGGAAGAGAATCTAATTACATAAACCCCTATGATGATAGTGCTTACATTTCAGAGGAGGGAAACAGATGATAAAGAACAGCACATTAAAGATATATGGTATATCACGTGGTATCAAGTCCGATGAAGAAAAATCAGGGAAAGAGCATAGAGATGTAGAGGAGGATGGTAGCTTTTGCCAGAGACAGCCTCACAAAAAAGGTGCCATTTCAGCAAAGACCTAAAAGAGATGAGGAAGCACACTGTCCTGTAGTAGCAAGGGAAGAAGGACCACAGGCCAACGAAAGTGAGCATGGAGGCTGGGGGGGTGAAACTAGACCAGTGTATTAGGAGCAGTGCAGGCCAGGGTGAGAAATCCAGGATACAGGTGCAGAGATAAAGCAGGATGAGAGATCGCAGAGCATCCTTAGGGCATTGGAAGGGCTTTGGTGTTTGCTCTGAGCTGGGAGAAGCTATGAGAGGGTTTTGAACAGGGAAATGATGGGAGCCCGCCTCCCCGTTACTGGTTAACAGAGTAACACTGGCTGCTCTGCTGTATTTTAAAATGACTGTCGTCAGCCAAAGTAAACTGTCAAGAGACAAATTAGGAGGTAACTACCATAAATTTGTTATGAGATGATGATGATGATGCGGACGAGTGCAAGGAGTGAAAGGTAGTTAAATTCTATGTACGCACTGAAGGCACAGTCATAGAGTGTGCAGATGGATCAGATATGTGTGTGGGGGAAAAAAGCAGATGAGTCAGGTGTGACACCAAGATTTTGACCTAAGCAATCAAAGGGACAAGAGTTTTCACTAATTCAGAGGAGACATCAGGAAGAGCGATTGGAGAAATAAGGAGATTATATATTCGGTTCTGGACAAGTTCAGATCGACATGTCCATTAGATGTACCCATGGAGAGCTGGGAAAAAGAGTTTAGAGAGGAGAGTTCTGAGCTAGAGATAAGATGGATATCTGAAGCATTCTTAAAGTCAAGATCCTGGATAAGATCCCTCAAACAGTAAATGCGGCTGGAAAAGAGACCCAAGGCTGAATCCTGAGGCGCTTCAGTGTTTAGAGACCAGAAAGTCAAGAGCATCATCAGCAGCCCAAGTCAGAACTGGGCTCAGCCATATGGAGACCCTTGCAGACCTAACTACCAGCAGCTTTGACACAAAGAATGGAACAAATTCTATTGGCTTGAAGAAAAAAAAAAGGCGGGGGGGAAAGGGGTGAGAAATCATAATATTTTCTAAATTTTCTTTTTGATTGACTTATAATCGATTTACAATGTTGTGTTAGTTTTGGGTGTATATAAAAATTATTCATATATATATGTGTATATATGTATATGTATCTTTTCAGATTTTTTTTTTTCCCTTATAGGTTAAATATTGACTAGAGTTCCATGTGCTATGCTGCAGGTCCTTGCTGGTTATCTATTTTAGATATCTGTTGTTGCTTTTTAGCTGTTAAGTTATTTCCAACTCGGCAGCTCCATGGATTATAGCCCACCAGGCTCCTCTGTCCACGGGATTTCCCAGCTAAGAATTCTGGAGTGGGTTGCCATTTCCTTCTACAGGGGAACTTCGTGACCCAGGGATTGAACCCATGTCTCCTGCATTTCCTGCACTGGCAGGTGGATTCTTTACCACCGAGTCACCAGGGAAGCCCATTTTATATAGCAGTGTGCCTGTGTCAATCTCAATATCTTAATTTATCCTCCCCCCACCACCAATAATAAGGCTTCCCTAGTGGCTCAGAAGGTAAAAAGTCTCCCTGCAGTGCAGGAGACCGGGGTTCGATTCCTGGGTCAGGATGATCCCATGGAGAAGGAAATGGCAAACTACTCCAGTATTCTTGCCTAGAAAGTTCCATGGAGGGAGGAGCCTGGCAGGCTATAGTCCATGGGGTCGCAAAGAGTTGGACACAACTGAGCAACTTCACTTCCTTCTTCCACCAATAATACTTTTTGCAAAAAGCTTCTTCAAGAAGTTTTGGTTTTCAGAGGAGAAAATAGTGGGGCAATATCTAGACAGGAAAGTGGGAGCACAAGAGGATGCTTTTGATTTTATTAGCCTGGGGAAATAACAGCAAGCTGGTGACGAGAATGACCTAATAGAAAGGGTAAGCTGATGATGTGAGAGGGATCAGAGAATTCAATGAGTAGGCGGTGACAGAAGGTTTTGATATTATGGACCTTTTATAACCACAGGGTAAGAAAAGATTAGGACTAATTTATGGGATGATTCGAGATTGGGAGTTTAAACCATATTCATTGCTGTGCAAATCACATGGCCCAGCATAGCAGAAGTTGTTAGGGCTTAACTTTCCTTTTTATTTTTAAGGCTCACATAACATAATTATTCTAGCCAAAAGCAATAATAAAAAAGACAATTAAACACTGTTTTTTTTTTTTTAATACTCCCTCTTCCTTTTCAGGAATGAGAGTATTTAAAATAGCATACTGGCTAATATAAATCTAAAATATTTTAAGTTCTTTAACAAGAAATTGAAAAAAGAAACCCTGCATGTTATAAGATCCCTTTTATAGAAGAGATAAACCACTGAGTGCTGCACTGTGCTAAGTCTCTTCAGTCGTGTCCGTGTTTGTGATACTGGGGACCACAGGCCAACAGGCTCCTCTGCCCATGGATTCTCCAGGCAAGAATACTGGAGGAGGTTGCTTTTTCCTACTGCAGGGGATCTTCCCAATCCAGGGATCAAACCTGCGTCTCTTACAGTTCCTACACTGGCGGGTGTGTTCTTTACCACTAGCACTCCCTGAGAATTCCTAAACCACTGAATCAAGATAATCTAAAATTTTATTCCATGTCTCTGATATCAAAGAGTAGAATCAGCACATTCCATCAAAGTATATTTCCTTTATTCTGAACCACTAATGCCATATTCAGAAATTATGTAAATCTGGGTCAAGAAGGGACCCATGTTAGGCACAGCAGAAGAGGCAGAAAAAGAAAAAGGTGGAAGAGAAGATCTCATAGACATTTTCCACGGCTCTGGCATTTCAAGTCCATCAGCAGAGATAAGGAGGAACTGTTTTCATAAGTCTTAAGATCTGGGGAAGATGGAAATGCAAGCCTTGATGAACACAGACACACAGGACACCTCACCTAGGACATGCTGTCAGGAAAGGTCTATGAGTCTCCCCAAATATCACATATTTGAAGGTTATTGGGTTAGTGACCCTTGCTCAATAAAAAGGTTAGAGGTTCATAGGCTGAGTCAAGGGTAACCTTTACTGAAGGCACTAGGTGAGTGAGCCTTGATCAATGAAAAGACTAGAGAAACTCCTGTTAGGACATGACTGATGGGGAAGGTGCCAGGGAGCGGTCACAGTGGAACTGGAGGGGGGATCTCAGCTCCTATGGGGTGTGAAGCAGAATGTGGGCTTGCTGTGGCGAGTTTCCTGGCTTGGCGGGGTCTGGACCAACCAAGGGCACCAAAATCGGCTTCTATGTGAAGGTGTAGGACTTGGCTCTCTCAGGGACACCATGAGCAGCATCCAAAGGCGGCAGCAGGAGCAAAGAGATCAAACTCCTGGTCTCTCAAACTTCTACAGCCAAGGCAAACAACACAGTCCTGAGTTATTTCTGCGTCCTTCCTCCACTCCCTCCCCCTCTTTCTTGTTCCGTCTCCCTCTATCCCCACTATTTTTAAACAGTGGCAATTGTGGGGATGGGCAAGACCTGTGAAGGGACAGCAAGGAGTTTCCAGAGATACTTCCCTGGGGACTGAATATATAATAATAATTAGTTACACATGTGTATGGGCTTCTCTGGTGTCTCAGCTGGGAAAGCATCCGCCCACGATGCAGAAGACCAGGGCTCGACCCCTGGGTTGGGAAGATCCCCTGGAGAAGGGAAGGCTACCCACTTCACTATTCTGGCCTGGAGAATTCCATGGGCTGCACAGTCCATGGGTTCACAGAGAGTCGGACAAGACTGTTACTTTCACTTCATACATGTGTATGTATGTATGTGTGAATATATATACAGAGAGAGTATCTATGATTATCATAATATATATGATATTTCAAGTAATATAATGATAATATAACAAAATGAGTAGGATTATATTTGACTCTGAGTTACTGAAGCATCACGTGTGAGCTATAATTAACTGATGATTATGAACAAAGGAGTGAATATATCAAAGTCCACAGTTATTTATTCACTTCTGATCATGAAACAAAATGCCTGTGCAATAGATCAGTATTAAAGACAACACAAAATAAAAGAGGTTTGAGTATTTAAATATTTGTGTCTGTTTTTCTGTTAGTGACCCCATTGCCCATTATCTCTAAATTGTGTACAGTGGATTTATTTATCACAAATATTTAAGATATGGCACAAAGATAAATTTTGTGTACTGCTATACCAAATAACACTGGATAACAATTCCAAAATACAACTGAATGCTGTGTCTTCATTCTTCCTGCTGCCTTATAAGATGCAACCCTAGGGGAGAAGCTTCCCCTTTATGATTTTTCTGTAACTATTCTACTGCATTAAATTTCAGTCTTTCCCCTAGTGCTTTTCTCTGGCACCTCATTTTTAAATCAAAGATTTCATTGATGAATTTTTAAAAGCACAATTCATAATTACAAATGATTTCAACTACAAAAGTGAAGCGCCTTTTGTGACAAAGAGAACCAGAAATGAAAAGCTGGTACAAAAAGCCCTTCATGTGTTGTATTTCCATAAAGCGCAGGATAATAGGGATTCTATTCACTTCAACACAAATCAGAGAGGAAATCCTGTTTTGTGAGGGAAAGAAAAAAGTCTAAAAATGAAAATGCGAGATAAATTCTTGCTAAGAATAATACTTTTGGGAGGTAGTGTTGTACATCAGAAAGATCTCAGACTCAGTATTAGAAAACAAGATTCCAACCCCAGCTTTGTGAGTTAGGGCTGGTCACTTTCATGGACTGATGCAGCTCACTTGTAAAATAAGAGGTGTCATCTGCTAGTCTGTGAGTCAGGTTAAGATGTGAGATCTATGAAATTTATCACGGTGTGTGTGTGTGGGGCGGGGGGTGGTATTTTCTGCATTTAACATATAGATATATAGATGAGTGAGTTAAAGTCACTCAGTCATGTCCGATTCTTTGCAACCCCATGAACTATACAGTCCATAGAATTCTCCAGGCCAGAATACTGGAGTGGGTAGCCTTTCCCTTCTCCAGAGGATCTTCCCAACCCAGGAATCGAACCGGGGTCCCCTGTGTTACAGGCAGATTTTTTATAACTGAGCTATCAGGGAAGCCCAGATACAGAAATATGTCATTCAAACATCACCATCAACTCCAGGCAACTTTTCAATTTTTTCCACTTTGCTTAAATGCTTATCTTTCTAACAATATGTTAAGTTCAAAATCATGTCATGCATTGGGGCCTATTAAATGATGAAAGTCTGATTAGTTTTTAAGCCTAAATATTATTAGGTAGATAATACTATATTGTTTAAACATTTCACCTAATATATAATTAAGTTAGTACACTAGCAAAGCTACCAGGAAAATATCTGGCCCTTTGAATAATCTTCACTAGATCTCAAATATGTGCTAGGAAGACAGCATCACTACTATCTTAGACAACAATGAGGCCACATATTTCACGTGACAGCAACAGAAAACCCACAATATGCACTAATGTCCATCTGGGTATCTATTTGAGATGAATGACAAATGCAGGATGATGCAGTTATTACTGCTAGTGATCATTATTATAATAAAATTAATGATTCCTAATACTACTAGAATATAATAGGTCATCCACCTAAACCTGAGTCCTAAGGATAGATCCTTCAGAAGTATCTGAAGCTTCATCTTAAGGTAAATATTACTTCCAAAAATGAACACATACAATATATTTAAATAATTAGAAGCTGGAAGTCTGTTTTCAACAGAAAACATGGAACAGAGTAACAATTCTATTTTANATATTTTTTTGAAAATTCTAATACTGCCGGCACCAGTAGCTCACATTCACCCATTCCTGAAACAGGGACCCCCCTCTGCAGGTGTAAATGCACCTTCCCTGGTTTAGATGAATCTTGGTGAGAAATTAGAGCAGAAAAGGAAATGGTAAGGACAATGATCAATCGCATCCACCCCTTAGCATGAAAGAGTATTCTGGCAGCATACTTATGATTGAACAAGAAAGGGCTAGAAGAATGTAGAAACTGCTTTCAAATATTTAAGGGGAAAAGATTAGTAATAGGATAAAAACCACAATGCATATTAAAGTTATTAATAAAACTTGCATGAAGTATACAGAGTAGGGTTTTATTTATGTAATATTAATGGGATGTCAGCTATGGTTTTTCCAGTGGTCATGTATGGATGCGAGAGTTGGACTGTGAAGAAAGCTGAGTGCCAAAGAATTGATGCTTTTGAACTGTGGTGCTGGAGAAGACTCTTGAGAGTCCCTTGGACTACAAGGAGATCCAACCAGTCCATTCTAAAGGAGATCGGCCCTGGGTGTTCTTTGGAAGGAATGATGCTAAAGCGGAAACTCCAGTACTTTGGCCACCTCATGCAAAGAGTTGACTCACTGGAAAAGACTCTGATGCTGGGAGGGATTGGGGGCAGGAGAAGGGGACAACAGAGGATGAGATGGCTGGATGGCATCACCGACTTGATGGATGTGAGTTTGAGTGAACTCCAGGAGTTTGTGATGGACAGGGAGGTCTGGCGTGCTGCGATTCATGGGGTTGCAAAGAGTCGGACATGACTGAGTGACTGAACTGAACTGAACTGAATGGGATTTATTTCCAGCTAAAGCAAATTTTCCAAATTAGTGAACCTCATTGTGCTAAATTTCAAAATTTTGGGACACTGATCTATTTTTGGACTTGTTCAGGTATTCAGCATACCTTTAATGGAGTCCATGTGAAGCCAGCTTGGATTACTAGAATTAGACCAGATAGCCAAATCCACTTACTCTTTTACGCAAATTGGAATATGAACAGGCAGTTGATTTCAGAGCAGGCAAATCAGAGTAATCAGCAAACCATCACACAGCCGGTGTGAAAAGATTAACTGGAAAAATTGTCTCCTCCTTCTTGGAATTTCATTAGAAAAGCCCTGAGAGAATAAGAAGCAGAAATTCAAATGGAAAGGACTCCTTGAGGACCGTCTAAAGGGGGTAATGACAGACCCAAATGATGACGGATCACAATCAGAAAGAAACAGGGTTAAGGAACCAGCAGCCTAAACTGCCCACTTTGGCCAGGCACAGCAATAATTACCCACAGGAGTTACCTCCCAGCAGGATTTTCCTATGAGGAACATGGTGCTGTCACTGAAAACTAACCAGGAAAACTTCGGAGAGTCTACAAAGGAGAGAGGAGACACCAGCCCATAATAAGTCCTGCCAACCTCCCAGAAACGCTCGTAATGGAATCCATCTTGGCCACAAATGTGTGCGCTACCAGAAATGACCTTGGGTCAGACCAAATACAGGAAAGAAGCAAGGGGAGTGGCCAGAGGCAACCTGGAAAGCTAACCCCGTTACCGTAAAGCCTGAGATACGGCAGGGCAGTACCGGCTGTGCTTCGCCCAGATACCTCTTCACAGTAAAATGTTTTGCTTTGTCAACACATGTGTCTGCTCAGACATTTCATCTCCAAGTGCTAGACAAAAGCCCAGTCTTGAACCCTGGAAGGGATCCCCTTTCTGCAACAACTTTATATTTTTAAAAAGATAACAGGGAATAACAAAAGAGAGAGTCAGTGGCTGGCACACAGGCTGACTCAAGTGACTCCAAGAGATCACTTTTACTCTTTTACCTGCAACATCTAATCCCCAGGTGAGCACACACACCACAACACGCCACACCCCAAACACACGTGTGAGCGGCGCACACGCACACTTTTCTCTCAGTATGTACTTAGGAATAAACTATTATTTGTGACCAAAAGAATCCAAGTAAAACACCAGTATTACTGAAATGGATTATAAACTATGTCCTCTATCAAACAGAGCACAGTAAACCTACTTTAACCTTTTGTTGATGGCTCAGGGTCATCATTACTGACAATGACTGCGAGAGGCTGTAACACGCGGATCCTTTCTGGGCATGCAATGCTCTTTATCTCTTCCCCAAATGGCCTCAGAAATGATGCTTTTTGAATTCCTAGCCTTCTTTTTGTGTGTTTCAATCTCTTACATTACCATAAATCTGCTTGCCTCTAACAGCTTTCTTCCTAACTTTCTGCTTCTGATCTTTTGGATGCTGGAAAATAAGATAAACAAGTTTGATGGATTTCTGGGTAAAATAAGAATATGGCTGATATACCCTAGGTTATCTCCTCAAAATATGATGCCTAGATACAGTAGACTCATGATGAATAGGAAGCAGGAAGGGAAGAGGAGATATGCTTTGGTCCAGCGCTGTTCTTAGCAACTGCTCACCAATTCCCTTAGTCACAGACACTTGATCCCTGCCTCACCACATTCCTGCAGCAAAATTCTAACACTTTTTCAATAGTAGATACTGCCACTCAAATCTTGAATAACCAAGGAAAACATGTTACCATCCTTGTATTTTATTTACTTAAAAATTGATTTCAAAAGTGAAATAAACATAGTTAGCTCACATTTCTAAAAGGCAATCGGACAACAAAGTAATTTGCTTGAACTATTAAAGTCAATTTTTGGCTTCCTGTTGATCCTTTTCAAATTTAACCTGCTCCGCCTTCATCAGCATGGGCTGCTCTTAATCTTCTAGATGACTACAATAGCAGTACTTTTCTCAAATCGTGAAATTGGATTAGAAGATTCACTCTTTTATAGTACATATTTATTAAGTACCTATTAAATTCCAAAAATAAGAAAGGCTCAGAGGATGTATTGGTGAACAAAGTAGAAATGATACGCATCCCTGGGAGGTTTACATTATATTCAGAATATTGCAGGCAGCCATGGAGTAGTTTGGACAGTTTTAGTAAAGCACTTTCACTTTTCACTTTCATGCATTGGAGAAGGAAATGGCAACCCACTCCAGTGTTCTTGCCTGGAGAATCCCAGGGACGGGGGAGCCTGGTGGGCTGCCGTCTATGGGGTCGCACAGAGTCAGACACGACTGAAGCGACTTAGCAGCAGCAGCAGCAGTAGAACACACATGGGCAGATAGAGTAGACTCTGCCTCAGGTGACATTTCCCCAAAGAGTCTAAGTTCAAACCAAAACACTTTTGAGAATCAAAGTCGCATTGTGAATAGTTAACAGAGTCATTAGGTATAAGTCTGGACCTCCCAGGAAAAACCAGGTAGACAGTCACCTCAACTACAGGTCAACTTCCGGTGTAAGCAGCTCTTTACAGGAGACCACCCTCAGCAGGAAGCCACTTTTCTTGTAATTTCAGCAAAGCTATGTTTCAACTAACTTTTAAACCAGGTACCCCCATGCTCCATTCAGCTCCAGCCTAAGTACAACTTTAAAATTGAATTGAAGTTCCCTTCTTCTCTACTATTTGTGAGTAATAATTTTGTAAGTGGCCCCAGAGAAATCCTCCAGTCATTCAATAAGACGAGCACATAGTAGCTGCTCAATAAGCATTTACTGAACAAGTTAAAACAGTATAATTGCAAAGGACTGTAACTACATTATTAATAAAAAATAGCAATTATTCTTGACCAGCCTTTCAATCTCTCTGCCATTCATACAAGCAAGTTTAATCACATCTCAGTTACTCCCTATCTGTAATACCACAAAAATGATGAAATAACATGGCTGTTGGCCAACCCTCTTGAACTAGCACTTAGAAATTACATGGACTGAAGGCAGCTCTATTCTACCCACGTCTCTTTTGGGCACAAGCTTGTTTCTGAAACTGTTCTGCCTTCCATAATATTTTCTTTCTCCAGCTGAATCGTAATTCTTCATGTAAAGTCATGTTACTTTAATATGTTAGATTTATCAGAGTAAGGTCCCAAATAATGCTATAGTGGAATAAAAAGCTCATTCCTGGCTCTTTTCCCTTAAAGCTTCAGCAGTCTTAGTATTATCTTTTCATTGCTATTTCCCTTCCCTCCAAACCAGGAGCAAATGCTAGAGAGTTATCACTCCTACCTGGGATTTTTAACTATAATTCAGAATTTATTTATCTGAAATCTTTAAGGAAACATTACTCTAGAAACTCTTAAGTTAGCATCCATGAAGGTTTCCATAAATTCCTAAATCTGTATATATAATCTCACTTACGATTATGTATTCTTTTTTCTAGAATAGATTCCACAGATTTGTCTAATTTGCAAATGGCTTTGAGATGACGGCTACCAATCTAAGGAAAGAGACAAGCGAAAAAACAACCTGTGGTACATACAGACAATGGAATATTACTCAGCCATAAAAAGGAATGCGTTTGAGCCAGTCCTTCCCCGGTAGCTCAGATGGTAAAGAATCTGTTACTGCAATGCAAGAGATCCAGGTTCAATCCCTGAGTCAGGAAGATCCCCTGGAGAAAGGAGTGGCTACCCACTTCAATATTCTTGCCTGGAAAATTCCATGAAGAGAGGACCCTGGTAGGCTATATAGTCCACGGGGTTGCAAAAATCAGACACAACTGAGCAACTAATGCTTTCATACTTTAATGAGGAGAATGAACTTACAAGTCAGAAAGAGAAAAATAATTATCATATACTAATGCATATATACTGGCCACCTCATGCGAAGAGTTGACTCATTGGAAAAGACTCTGATGCTGGGAGGGATTGGGGGCAGGAGGAGTAGGGGATGACAGAGGATGAGATGGCTGGATGGCATCACTGACTCGATGGATGTGGGTCTGAGTGAACTCTGGGAGTTGGTGATGGACAGGGAGGCCTGGCGTGCTGCAGTTCATGAAGTTGCAGAGTCAGACACGACTGAGCGACTGAACTGAACTGAACGCATATATATAAAATCTAGAAAGATGGTATTGATGACCCTATTTGCAGAGCATCAGTGGAAACAGTCATTGAGAAGAGATTTATGAACATGGCTTGGGGCAGGGGGGAGAGGGAAAGGTTAAGAGGTATGGAGAGAGTAACATGGAAACATACATTATCATATGTAAAATAGATATCCAATGGGAATTTGCTGTCTGACTCAAGGAACTCTAACCAGGGCTCATTAACACTCTAGAGAAGTGAGATGGGAATGTCCAAGAAGGGGATATGGGTAAACCAAGGCTGATTCATGTTGATGTTTGGTAGAAACCAAGGGAATACTGTAAAGCAATTATCTTTCATTTAAAAATAAATAAAATTTAAAAAGAAACTAACAAACAATTTTTCCATTTGACTTCCCATGAAGCCATTCTTCAAATTCATTTCAGTACATTTGCCAAATTGCAGAGACAACTAGATATATGGACATTAGATAGAATGGCAAATGCCCAAATAATGACCCACACCATTTAGGAGGACCTGTTCCACTAAGTTGTTGATGTTGTTGTTCAGCCGCTAAGTTGAGTCTGACTCTTTGTGACCCCACAGATTGCAGTACATGAGGCTCTTCTGTCCTCCACTATCTCTGAGAGTTTGCTCAAACTCATGTCCTTTGAGTTGGTGATGCTATCTAACCATCTCATCTTCTGTCGTCCCCTTCTCCTCGGGCTTTCAATCTTTCCCAGCATCAGGGTCTTTTCTAATGAGTCAATTCTTCACATCAGGTGCCCAAAGTATTAGAGCTTCAGCTTCAGCACCAGTTCTTCCAATGAATATTCAGAGTTGATTTCCTTTAGAATTGACCTAAAGTATCAATTTTTCAGCACTCAGCCTTCTTTCACGCTCAGCCCAACTACTCTCACATCCATACATGTCTACTGGAAAAAACCATAGCTTTAACTATATGGACCATTGTCAGCAAAGTGATGNCAACTAATGCTTTCATACTTTAATGAGGAGAATGAACTTACAAGTCAGAAAGAGAAAAATAATTATCATATACTAATGCATATATACTGGCCACCTCATGCGAAGAGTTGACTCATTGGAAAAGACTCTGATGCTGGGAGGGATTGGGGGCAGGAGGAGTAGGGGATGACAGAGGATGAGATGGCTGGATGGCATCACTGACTCGATGGATGTGGGTCTGAGTGAACTCTGGGAGTTGGTGATGGACAGGGAGGCCTGGCGTGCTGCAGTTCATGAAGTTGCAGAGTCAGACACGACTGAGCGACTGAACTGAACTGAACGCATATATATAAAATCTAGAAAGATGGTATTGATGACCCTATTTGCAGAGCATCAGTGGAAACAGTCATTGAGAAGAGATTTATGAACATGGCTTGGGGCAGGGGGGAGAGGGAAAGGTTAAGAGGTATGGAGAGAGTAACATGGAAACATACATTATCATATGTAAAATAGATATCCAATGGGAATTTGCTGTCTGACTCAAGGAACTCTAACCAGGGCTCATTAACACTCTAGAGAAGTGAGATGGGAATGTCCAAGAAGGGGATATGGGTAAACCAAGGCTGATTCATGTTGATGTTTGGTAGAAACCAAGGGAATACTGTAAAGCAATTATCTTTCATTTAAAAATAAATAAAATTTAAAAAGAAACTAACAAACAATTTTTCCATTTGACTTCCCATGAAGCCATTCTTCAAATTCATTTCAGTACATTTGCCAAATTGCAGAGACAACTAGATATATGGACATTAGATAGAATGGCAAATGCCCAAATAATGACCCACACCATTTAGGAGGACCTGTTCCACTAAGTTGTTGATGTTGTTGTTCAGCCGCTAAGTTGAGTCTGACTCTTTGTGACCCCACAGATTGCAGTACATGAGGCTCTTCTGTCCTCCACTATCTCTGAGAGTTTGCTCAAACTCATGTCCTTTGAGTTGGTGATGCTATCTAACCATCTCATCTTCTGTCGTCCCCTTCTCCTCGGGCTTTCAATCTTTCCCAGCATCAGGGTCTTTTCTAATGAGTCAATTCTTCACATCAGGTGCCCAAAGTATTAGAGCTTCAGCTTCAGCACCAGTTCTTCCAATGAATATTCAGAGTTGATTTCCTTTAGAATTGACCTAAAGTATCAATTTTTCAGCACTCAGCCTTCTTTCACGCTCAGCCCAACTACTCTCACATCCATACATGTCTACTGGAAAAAACCATAGCTTTAACTATATGGACCATTGTCAGCAAAGTGATGTCTCTACCTTTTAATACTAAAATACTTTCATCAAGCAGAAACAACATATAAGGATCATGCCTGCTCCTCTGTTCTGCCACCATTCTGATGTGAACACTCTGGACCTCATTTACAACCCTCTAATGAAACGTCTCATCTCTAATGAGATGTGATCTTCTCCCCCCACCTCCACTCATCTATCCATGTCCATCAGCTCTGGGCAGACAAACCTTAGAAAACCTTTCTCCTCAAAGTTTTCCAGTTTTCCATGGCTTTGATTTCTCTTTAATGGAATTCAAAATTCTTAGCCAGTCATTAAAAATTATACACTTTATGATCATTCTACCCTATATAAAAATGCACTCTCTTTCCACCAAACGAAGCATATTCTACTTTCAAGTTTGATTGAACTTGTCAGTTCCCAGCATCTAATGGCCTCCATTCTGGTAAAGTTGAGCCAGCCCAGCCTTATGGGTACAGATGGACTGCCTCCTCCTCTGTGAAGCCCACTCCAGCCACCTGGCATACCCTGCTATCCTGTGCCTCTCAACCCACACAGTAACTATCTCCCACCCCAGAATCACTGACACTTAATGCATGCTACCTTGCATTTATGTGTGTGTTCAGCCACGTCTGTAGCCTGCCAAGCTCATGGACTGTAGATACAAGCTATCTGCCAAGCTACAAGCTACATGGACCCATGGACTGTAGCATGTCAAGCTCCTTTGTCCACAGAATTTTCCAGGCAAGAATACTGGAGTGGGTTGCCATCTCCTACTCCAGGGGATCTTCCCAACTCAGGTTTTGAAACAGCGTCTCTTGCATCTCCTGCACTGGCAGGCAGATTTGTTACCACTAGCTCCACCTGGGAAGCCTCTGTATTTATATACAGGTTTCTAACTTTATGCCTAGATCTCTTGAAGGCAAAAGCAATCTTATACTGCTTGGATATACTCACCATCTTTAGCACTGGCATTGTGTGGATGATGTTGTTTGATGATAATATCAAAGGGTTAGAAGAGTAAGAGCATTATGTTCCAAGATGGAGGTGAACTTTATTATGAAGGAGTCACTTTTGCTTTTTCTGAAATCCCTAGGCACAGTCAAGTGTCCTTTGTGTTTCTTCCATTTGTAAGAAATATTTTGTTTTCATGGGAGGACTGGAGTCTTCGAGATCCTTATGGAGAAGTGAACTGCTTCCAAACTGTTCTGAGGTTATTACTGTGAACAGCATAACTGTCTCAGAACTACTCAGATAGAACTGAGGATGGAATTTGGCAAAGAGTGCTCCTGAGACTATACCACAAACATCCATCAATTGCATTCAAATGTCTCTCTGGGCATTATCCTGAATCTAATATAACCCCATGATTTAAAATTGGATACAAGATTCTGCTTAACTTATCTCCTCTGCTAAGGAGACAAGGAATCTCAGGTGACACAGTGGTAAAGAATCTGTCTGCCAATGCAGGAGATGCAAGAGACACGGATTCAATCTCTGGGCTGGGAAGACCCCCTGCAGGAGGAAACGGCAACCGATTCCAGTATTCTTGCCTGATAAATCCCATGGACGTAGGAGCTTGGTGGGTTGCAGTCCAAAGGGTCGCAAAGAGTGGGACACAAATGAACTCGTACGCAAAGAATCTCAGTGGGTCTGGTGAGTTTGCTCTAGTTCCCTTTTCCATCTTAGCCACCCAATACGTAAGAAGGTAGACGATTCTGTGACATCCACATATAAGTTGTCACAACAGCATCGATATCAAAAGATAGTGGCAAAGATGAAGAGTGCCAGATGAGATTACCAATGTCACAGGAATACAACTTAGCCATAAAGACGGTAGAATGAAGGCGTTATAGCCACAGTATCGAGCCCTACAGAAACTGTCCAGTAGAATTATCAGCAAAACAATAAAAGTGGCAATTCAGATGCACTTATGTACAAGGTCAATAAAATATAAGGCCAAAGCCAATGAAGAATCCTTATATGATTCAGAGGTAGTTGATGGAGTTACTGAAGTCAGAAAAAGAAGAAAGACGGTGAAGTTCTATCAGGTTACTTGGCATTGTAGACTTGGAGGATCCCACAGGCAGTACATAAGCAGCATATACACGTCCTACCAAGTTTATATCATTGTCCCTTTTTAATTCAAGTTAAGATGAAGCACCAAGCAGTAAAACAGATATGAAGTTACAAAAAGTGCTGAGAAGGTTACATGCTCTAGATTCTATATCCTTGTAATGCAAGATATTCAGGAGTTATCATCTCTTAACCATGACCCTCCCCCAGTAGAGTTGCAATGCTAGATTCCCAAACTCAGTTCAGTCGTGTCTGACTCTTTGCGACTCCATGAACTGCAGCATGCCAGGCCTCCCTGTCCATCACCAACTCCCAGAATCCACCCAAACCCATGTCTATTGACTTGGTGATGTCATCCAACCATCTCCTCTTCTGTCCGTCCCCTCTCCTCCTGCCCTCAGTCTTTCCCAGCATCAGGTTCTTTTCCAATCAGTCAGCTCTTTATCACATGGCCTAAGTATTGCAGTTTCAGTTTTAACATCAGTCCTTCCAATGAACACCCAGGACTGATCTCCTTTAGGATGGACTGGTTGGATCTCCTTACAGTCCAAGGGACTCTCAAGAGTCTTCTCCAACATCACAGTTCAAAAGCATCAATTCTTCAGAGCTCAGCTTTCCTTATAGTCCAACTCTCACATCTATACATGATCACTGGAAAAACCATAGCCTTGACTAGACAGACCTTTTTGACAAAGCAGTGTCTCTGTTTTTGAATATGCTGTCTAGGTTGGTCATAACTTTCCTTCCAAGGAGTAAGTGTCTTTTAATTTCATAATTGCAATCACCATCTGCAGTGATTTTGGAGCCTTCAAAATAAAGTCTGACAATGTTTCCACTGTTTCCCCATTTATTTCCCATGAAATGATGGGACCAGATGATCTTAGTTTTCTGAATGTTGAGCTTTAAACCAACTTTTTCACTCTCTTTCACTTTCATCAAGAGGCTCTTCAGTTCTTCTTCACTTTCAGCCATAAGGGTGGTGTCATCTGCATATCTGAGGTTATTGATATTTCTCCCGGCAATTTTGATTCCAGCTTGTGCTTCCTTCAGCCCAACGTTTCTCATGATGTACTCTGCATGTAAGTTAAATGAGCAGGGTGACAATATACAGCCTTGATGTACTCCTTTTGGATACTAGACCATCAGGAGTCCTGGATAAGCATCTCAAAGGCTTCTCAGACTCTCAATTCCCAAGCAAAGCATCATCAGTTTATCTGAGTCTCTTCTGTCCTTTCACTTCACTGAAACATTCCCCACTCACATATTCAAAAACCATTCTCATATTAGAGAAACTGAACATCTGAACTCATTATTAGAGAAGTAACAGATAAACAACATTTAACATCTGCATTTGAAGAGCATACAATATATGTGAATATATAAAGTGGGTGTATTTTCAAAGAATTATGCAGTTTCTTAAATTTTGTTACAGTGTTTTTCTCAGTATATATGTCTGCATAATAATGCTATGAAAATAGGTGAGTAAGTACAGCTGTAGGATTCTTTATGGATAATCTTCTTGGAAAATAGAGTATCACTAATAATATCTCTGCTGCTCCCAAACCTACATTTTAAATCAGAGGCTGATGTAACCACTGCATTCATTGAAAATGGTTATTATTATTAGTTGCTGTTGTTATTCTTATGTGGATGGCGGGGGCTGCTACTTGTTTGTTACCAAGAACCATAAATTCCCTTGAAAGAAGTATTATTTGGGGGTTGAACTTGAGTTATCAGCTCACTTTTTGGTTTTTGTTTATTTTCTTGCTCCTGTTCCCCCCAGCCCTAATAATATCTTGATTATGATTATGCAACAGCTCTGACACTTATCTCTGCCTTACATGTCCCTCCCCAACTAAATTCATTTACTGTTAGAAAAAAAAAAAGAGAGAGAAAAAAATATCCTATCCCTAAAATACCCACAGACCTCACCAAGCACATTATTTTTGAATTATGCAGGGATCCACTGTGAGTTCACAATTGTTGGATTATTGACTAGAGAAATTTTGTTTGCTCTTAACCATACTTAACATTCAGACATATTAAAACGTAGGTGGTCAATAGCTCTCTCTCAGATCACGTTGCCACAGAGTCGAGTTCTCTAACTGAAGGGTTTCGATGAGTTTGTGAGATGATTACTCAGAAAACACTTTGGAGAAGGAAAATATTACATTTCGAAACACCACAACAAGTGACTGAGTTGAACACTACACTAAGCCAGGGCAGGAGAAAAAATACCTTTCGATTTTTCCTTGCCGGTATGAGTAAAGTCAGTTATTCCATATTCAAATGCAAAATCAAGTGCCAAGCATGTTCAATTTGGGTTTTGATAAAAAAAAGAGAGAGAGAGAGAGAAAAAGACTCCTGTTTGCTTTTCTCTTGATCTTCTAGCTCAGTGCTTGTTAAATCAGCTGAGAAACCCTAACCCAAGCCCAAACCCGGGTTTGGTAGGCATTTATTGGCTTTGCTATTGTTTGTTTTTAGCATTAAAATGTGTTAAGCTACAAAAAAATAATCCAGTTGATTTTAAGCTTCCTGGTTTAAAAGTCTGCCAATGACTGAGCTATTTCTAGGAAGATTAGTGTTTTTTTTTGTTTTTTTCATTTATAATAATGATGTTTAGGTTGTCAAAGTCATAGTTTAGTTTAGTTTGGAAAACATGCTGGAGGGAATTAGGAAAATATCTCATTTTAGTGGTGAATTCCGCACACCAGTGACTGGATATGTGGTGGACCAGTGGCCCTCCCAGACTTGGAGCAGGAAGCCTCACTCCGCAGGCCCCTCTAGGCTGAGGTCAGAAACTCCACACCTGAGTCCCCTCCTGGGCCACAGCTACTCTGCCTCCCCAGCCAGAAGCCTGTGTGTGTCTCCTCATTGCTTTCTTTTTCTTCTCTCTCAGCCAATCAGCAGCCAGAGCCTGTTAATTTCCATCTGGCAAATCCCTCCCCTCTGTCCTTCCAACTTCATCACCTCTGCTGCCCTTGTCAATTACCACCTGGAATAATTCAGCACTTCCTTGGTGGTCCAGTGGCTAAGTCTCCATACTCCAATCCAAGGGACCTAGGTTCAATCCCTGGCCAGGGAATCAGATCCCATTATCTTTAAATTAAAGTCCACATGCCACAGCAAATGATTCTGCATACTTCAATGAAGATCAAATATCCCACGTGTTATAACTATAACCCGATGCAGCCAAATAAATAAATATTAAAAAAAAACAGGAATATTTCAATACTTATCCCTCCACCACTTGTCTCCCTCCCTCCCAATTCATATGAGTCATTTGAGTCACCATTCTGGAATAAAACTGTGATTGCCTTCACCTTCTTTACAATTCTTCAATGGTGTCTCCCATTAGTTACACAATAAAATCCGTACAGACATGGAACCCTCTCATGGACTAGCTGTTATCTGCATTTCCAGCCTAGTCTCTCGCATCTTCCTTCTCTCCAATCTCCCAGTCCTCGAGTCCTTGATCATGACATGAGTTTTCCTCAATCCCTTTTTTTATATGAATTCTGTTTTTTCTTGCCCGTCGAGTAAACTCTTCTGCCTTCTTTATGACTGCCTAGGAAAATCTTTTCTGAGCAGTGCTATTAACGCTTATTTTTTTTGGTGGTCTCACTACACTGCAGGTACATCTTTATTATCTCTTTTCAACTTTCTGCAATATCTCTTGTGTACTCAGCTCCTCTCATGAGAATATGAGCCCTGGAAAATCTGTGAATCTGAGCTTTTAGTGTAAAAGAGACTGCTGCTACTACTACTAGTAGAATAGATCCTCAATTAATTTTTTACTGTATACATTAATGATGGCTTGTTAGAGACTGCACATAAAGGCATGAACCTCATGAAAGTAACCAGAAAGGTGATTTAATATTTAGTGTCCCTGATAAACACATTACCACAACAATGAACAGATAATTTTGTACAGTGACTAGCGGTATCAGATGAATTTGGATTGTAACTGTTTTATACCCGTGTGCATGCATGCTAAGTCACTTCAGTCGTGTTTGACTCTCTGTGATCCCATGGACTGTAGCCTGTCAGGCTCCTCTGTCCATGGGATTCTCCAGGCATGAATACTGAAGAGGGTTGTCATTTCCTTCTCCAGGGAATCTTCCTGACCTAGGGATCAAACCTGCGTCTCCTGTCTCTCCTGTACTAGCAGGCAGGTTCTTTACCACTGGCACCACCTGAGAAGCACAACTGTACAGTAGTTTTTGATTATTAGTACCATTAAATTAAGGCATAAAGTCATAATTCTTACACTAGAGTTTTGATTTTCCAATTTTTGCTTAATAAAAAGTCAAGGAATCCTGGGTTCTAGTTTCCTCACAACAAGTATCCCCTGAAACTGTGTAACAGCTGTTCTCCTGATGTGGGCGTGAGCTTCCCAGTCCACCAGCCACTTTATTCCTGGTTATGGCCTGGCCCCTGCAAGCTCTTCATTTTAGCCTCGATGCAGAACAATGTAAACTGGGAAGCCCTGCACAGTGGGAGTGGGGAAAGTGTGTATGTAGAGGAACAGATTCCTGAATCTTTATATCTGCTTTGCAATTGATAAGTTCTGCAGCCTTATTCAAAATACTTTTGGACAGTAGTGTTTTTAATCTCTGCAAAATGGGCTGGATCAGTATGTTTCAAAGTTTCATGGGTGCCATTGAAGAAGGCAGATGGGAGAGTTAAGGAAAGCTGAGAAGGACTCTTACCTTTATCTAAATGAGTACTCTTGAACTTTGATTTTTTAAAAAATATCCTGATGCCATATAATATGTCGTTGAAATGTGGACTCTAATACTAAATCAGAGTTTTAAAAAAAACCACTAAAAGATGGTATCTAAATACCTTATCAGCTCAAAATCTTATTATTATCATTAGGATCTTTAATCATGGCCAAGCTACAATAAAAGCTTCATTTCTCATCTGTCTTCATTTAGTTAACACAAGTGATCTGCCTACCTTTCACTAATAACAACAATTATGCCTTGTAATTTTAGTTAGAACATCACTTCTTTGAGTGTTAGCTATATCATGAAAACTCTACACAGTCCTAACTGTTCTTGACAGATTAAAAAAAAAATAGGTTTCCCTTTTTTTTAACAAAAATTATGAGTATGACTCGGAGATATTTCTGTTAGAATACAGTTTAGTCATCCAAAAGGGAGAGTGGCATAAAAAAAAAAAAAATCACATTCCATAACTGTATTACATGCCTTCTCCATCACCTTAAGGACAGTGTAATACCAAGCTCTAATAATGCTCATTTGATTGACTCTGCCCAAACAGCCTTTTATCAGCCACAAGCTACTTCTCCGTGATGGATGACTATGGTTTATGGTGCAGATCTCATTTGCAAACGGAGTTTGAAAATTCGCCTCCACTGGCAGAATTCTGATGAAGCCTGTACCATCATTACGGCACACTAAACTCATTAGAGTAAAAAGAAGGAAAGAGTGGCTGAGGTTTGCGGATGATTTGCTAACCTTGTTGTGTGAGAATAATATATTTAATTTTCCTTTGTGGGACCTGACCCATTTGAACTTTTGTTTCCTGTGACTTGCTGGATTCCCTTAAGGTGCTTGGAATACTTTCCTTTGTGTTTGTAAGGTTAAAGAAGGGCACTGATCAAATCCAACCAAGTTAGAAAATACCTCTATGGTATTCAGATTTCCCAAAATGACTACGTCAAGCCAAAAAAGATGAAAATGCTGGTGTTTAAAAATTCAACAGTAAGCTTATTGAATAGGAGGGAAAACGGCAGAAGACTGTCAACAAGGAATACTTGTGTCTTGGAATTTTTTTTGAATGGTGGTAGGATTTAAAACAATGGACTCCAGATAAAAATTAAAGTCAAAATAAAGTAAGACAGACCAGATCCACAACAACATTTTGTAGTCCTGGAGGAAAGCATACCCTGACAACTATGGACAAATAAAACACAAACACTGTACTCTGCTTCACAAGCAAATGGATACAAATATTTTCCACTTTTAATATCTCAGCCACACATCACATTTTTTTGTGTGGGCCTCCTGTTATTCTCTTCCTGATTCACCATCATGCTGTATGGATTACTGTTTCTTAAAATAAATAGTCTTAGAGAAATGAACATCTCTTATGACTTTCGAGTTCCTCTTGAAGTCGGTGATTTAAAAAAAAAAAAATCAGTGATTCCAAACTCTCGATTTTCATAGGAAATTAACCATAGGAAGATGCTATTGACGATTTTCTTATGTCCACAGCCTCAAGGCCAACTTGAGAAAGATAAAGAATGTGCTCACAGATTCACCATTAGGTCCTTATCAAGTGATTCCCAGATGACTGTATTGTCTATCTGTGGTTTATGACAACACCAATACATTGAAAGTAGATTTCCATTGTACTATAAAACCATGTGTAACTTTATAGTTTGTGACTTCACACAGAACACCTACAGAGGATGGTTCTCCTTTAGCTTCCCTTTTTTCTGTACCCTCAATGAACTTCTGTGAAAGAAGAACCCTGGCATAATTATGGCCCATCCTGATTGGTACAGATCTATGCATGAATCATCAGAAAATGACTGATTTCCCCATATAGCAATGGTGCTTAAAACTCAGAAAGTGTGAAATGAAAAACTTAATGTTCTCCTAACAGTGCAATTTAGAATAATGTCAATATACCACATGCCATTTTTTCCCCAAACTTTACACTTAAAAAATAAAAGCAAATCAAAATGGTACGTCCCCATCGTGTGAGACATTTAGGATACAGTTTCCCTCTCTTCCAACTCATCTCTCAATTGTGGAGGGCAACGAGCAAAGGAAGCTGCTCCATTAAATGTCAACCCTATAATTCACACTCAATGGGCAGGCAAACAGCCCTTTTCACAGGCCTGAAATGAATGGATGGAGCAACACTATAAATACTGAGCTTGTTTATTAAAAACAAAAAGAAAAAAATGATAAAAAGAAAGAAAATCCACAAGAGACTCTCCCCTAGCTTCTAAGAACTAGCCTTGTGGAGTCTCACTCTGAAGCAGGTGAGAATAAGGGCTTTCCCTGGAGAGATGTTTAAAGTGAGAGGGTGTATCTAGTCAGAAAGACTTCTCTTGAAGATTCTATCTTTTGCAACTAGCCCTGATGAAAGGCAAGGAGATAGAAGAGGTGTGTGGTTCAAATTGGGGTCTACAGGAAGTCACCTACATACAAACGCGTTCTGAGAGTGTTTTCAAAAGTCCAATTTGTTCATAGTAAGTCCAACAAAGTCAGCCTAGGTACCCAACTAACACGATCGGCTATACAGTACGGTACTATAATAGTTTTACAATATTTTTCACACAAATAATACGTACATAAAAACAGACAAAAATAAACATTTTCATTCTTACAGTATCTCAAAAAGTACAGTACAACAGCCAGCACCCCAGGGCTGCCACTTACATTCACATCTCTGAAAGTTTGCGACTTGAAGGTTTGTATTTGGATGGAGGGGACTTCCTGTACTGAGCACTCTGCTCTCAGCATGACCAGCACCAGCCACGTGAAAGAGAAAAGGGTGGTATGTATACCTTTTTTCTCACTGTCCTCTTAAATCCATGTTCGTGCCTTAATCTCCCTAATAAACTGCATACTGTCCCTTCTTTCCCAGGAAAACATATAACCCCCAGTCCTTTCTTTATACTTTTTCATTTATTACTCTGTTCATTCATTTATAACTGAAAGACTGTTTATTTAATATGAAAGTATTTACTGAGAGCTCTGTCAGTTTCTATGCCAGCAGAGATGACAGAAGTTCTCTGTTGACAAATCCTATCCTACGTCACCTCTCTCAGAAATCTGCTATAGAATCTGGATTCATCTGTCTTAGAACTTCCACAGACCTTGTAATCTTAAATGTCAACACCCAAACCCCAACTCCAACTGAGATCCTACAGGGCCTTTTAACGGGAACTGTGTCTTATCCTAGGAATTACTGATGAAGGAACTATGAACACAGAGGCATGGCCAGTAATGAATGGCCCATATGCCTCACTTGAATAAGGTCATTTTTCACTCTAACATATATTTGAGCTAGAGGAAAGAAAACAGATGAGATTAGGGGCTAAGTACCATGCTCAAAATTAAACTAATGTGTTCCTAAATTCTGGATGATATCTCTCCTTCTTTTTGAGTTTGACTTTTCTTATTGATACATATTCTGCATTTCTATTATTTAATCATTGTAATAAAAGCCCACCTACAATCTGTCCTGTGATTAGATTATATAAATATATTTATCACTGCTCTGCCAAAATATTAAAAAGAGTGGTATGTTTACGTGTGCTTTCTCTGATGCACATCCTTAACCAAACCTGAAAGAAAACGTATATTAATTTTTTTAAATCTAATTTTCCTCTCCCATTTGGCTCCCACCCTTTGCAGGAGCAATAGGAGCTCAATCAGTAGAAAAAAATCTATTATTCTTTTTGCTGGGGGGGGGGGAACAAAGGGAAAGTGTTTAGCCACTGTTCACACCTCTTCAATTGATCTTTCCAAGTCTTCCTAGTTTCTGAAGGGTGGAAATGATGGGTCCCCTGGGTTCACTGCTGTTCAGTCAAGACCATGAGCAATTTACCTAAATTTACCTAAACCATAACCCATTTGTTGCATAATACATTTTATGGCATTTTAGCAGTAGACTGTCTGCGAAGCTTAGAGGTGGAACACACGATATGATAATGAAATAGTGGTGCCATTTGGAAATGTGAAGTGCTAAGTAAATACACAGCACAGCTTTATTATTGTCGCCTCATTCTATTTAGGTGTGAAGAATACGCACTTTAATTTCTTCCTCAGTCTACTTAGAGGATTGATTTTTTCAAGAGTTCTTGGTTTATACCAGTGCCCAAATGTAACTTTTAAAAGGCTTCATTTTCACTTCAGTTTAAAACTTTTGTTTGGAGCAATCAGTGTAGAGTGTTGTGAGCCATATGACTAAATCTTGCCAATTTTTCCAAAGGGAAGATAGTCTCTAAGCTAAGGATACGGAGTTAATGTGAAAAATTAATAAACTTCCATTTCATGGTTCCAGGTGGGCCATTAGAATGGCAAACACTCTTAGTAACCCCCAAATACCATCTGTTAACTCCACATAGAGAAGTAGTGCTTTAGGATTTTCTTGATGAGAACCAGAGACCAGCAGGAGTGGCACAAATCTGTGGTGTCCAATGTCATTTCTGCACGCCTCCAGGTGGCACTGGCCGTCAACTACTCTGCGCATGTCAAGAACTCAGTGGAGCCATGGAAACTGTGTCTCTGGGGCGGGGAAGTGGGAAAGTGAGCAGACAAATCATAAAGAAACTCCAGCCTCTGGAGTCTGTTTTTTTTCAAACAAGGAGGGTTAACTACAGTCACACCAGTGGTGTCTAATCAGTGAGTCTATATATGTGTCACTATCTACCTAAAAGCTTTCCTATTTCTACTGGCTCTTAATAATAATATTTGCAAAAAAGGATGAGGAGCAGTCTAGTGTAGAATTTGGCATCTATTCATTTACAGCGGAATAAATGAAAATTCAAATAGATGACCTCTTCAACTGAGTGAATTCCCAGAGGGTTGTAACATTTGCTACAATTGAAATGGGAAGGGGAAGAAGAGGTTCTGAATTTAAGCGCTCTTCTTGACTATATGTGGATGATCATTTTGGTTTAAGACAGTCTTGGACCCAGTGGTCAAAATTGTCCTAAGAAATAACTGGGATAGCAGAAAATAAAACATATAAACCAATCTCCTGTGAGATGCCAACCAAAATAGGGTTTGAAAATATAGCTCATGGATTAATTTTCTTCCCTCTTCTCATGATGATAAAGCTCTAGTTAGAGCTAGGGAATAAAAGCCCTATGCAATCCTATGTGCAGAGGATGTGACCATTTAGCCTTCCAGGGGCTCATTTTCAAAAGGTGGCTCTGTCTCTGCTCTGTGGCTGTCCCACAACCTTTTCACTATTTCTGGCTCCATCTGTTCCAGCCTATTTCCAGCTGCTACTCTGAGGAAAGGCCATGGTAACCGCCACCTTAGCACATCATTTATCTTGCTGTGGCCGTCTCTGGACTGCCAGTCTGCCGAGTGGCCCTGAGTGTGCTCTTTCTGTCATGTGGCTATAAACTAACCTGGCCCATCCATCTTGTGGGGGTTCTGTCCTGTCTCTATACGCCTCCACTCAGCTGAGACTTTAAGGGCCTTATCTCCCATTAACATTTCTTTCCCATTTGACAATTTGACATCTCAAAGGGACAAGAACCTTTACCTTCCTATTTAAAACTGTGCTTGAAAGAAAAATAAGTCATGTTGACTTCATCATCAATACCTATCCAGTCACGGTACCTAGTGAAAATGTGGTCTTTGTAGAGAAAGAATTCAATTTCCAGGGACAGTAAGCAAATGTTGTCATCATTCGGCATTAGCTTTTCCATCTGTAAAATGGGAAGCTAAATAACCACCTCAGAAGATTATTCTGAAGATGAATCACAGTAACAGAAAGAACAGAGCATCTCACACTTGAACGTGCACGGAGAGAAACTGGGAATCTCGCTGCAATGGAGAGTAGATTGGAGGAGATCCCTAGACTGCACCTGTAACAAGCTCGCTGGCGAAGCTGATGCTGCGAGCCACGGGCAACGCATTTAGGAGCAAGAATGGAGTGCTGCGTGCAGAAGTCGTGTCATACCCTGGCCCTTCAGTTCACCAAAAGTCTAGAAGGACTCATCTGACACCATGCTCACGTCTCAGGTTGTATTAGAATGCACATTACAAGAACTACTGCTTTAAGTTAATAAGCGTGGGAATGGGCTCTGCAGAAGACTATAAAAATAGCCACAAAGGGGCTTTTCTGCTGGTCCTGGGGTTGAGATTCCGCCTTCCAATGCAGGGGGTATGCATTCAATCCCTGATCAGGGAGTTAAGATCCCACAAGCCTCAGGGCCAAAAAGTAAAACATAAAGCAGAATCAATATTGTCACAAATTCAGAAAAGACTTGAAGAAAAGTCCACATCAAAAAAAAAAAAAGAAAAGAAAAACAAGTTCACACATAAGACGTAATTTCCACCAAGCCTTTCCTCCTCCCTTTAGTCCAGCTTTGTGACATTCCTGCACAGGCATTAGGAAAACTGTCGTGGCATTTTCTCCCCTGGGAGTGTGTAGGGAAAAATCAGAATGGATGTGTTAGAAGTAAGATCTGAGTGGGTGGCATGATCCACGTGTGATGGACACCCCAGAGTTTCCAGAAAGAACTGTGGGCTGAAGAGGAAGAGAAAGGAAACTGACAAAATCCTCTTGGGGAGGATGGTTGCTATGGGTCATTCTAGCTTTGCTAAGGCCCGCCTGGTTCTCCTGTGAGTCTTTTATTGGAGGCAGAAATTTGCTGAGAACTCCCCTTGGGCGACAGCTCCCTCACTCCCGCACAGAGGCTGCTGCAGGGAGGAGGCAGAAGAGCGATCACCCCGGAGTCTGTAATGCAGCCTCCTGCCCCACCCCAGGAGCAAGAGTGATGCTCCTCTCAGCAAACATGCCCGGGGAGGCCAGGAGATATCCAGCCGCGGACATGCATGTATCCATCTCAGAGGCTGGCAGCTGAGCTGGTGGCCAGGAGCGCAGGCCGGACGGTGGACGGCTGTCGCTGCTGATAAACGGAGAGGCCGCTCGGCTCTGCAGGGGCTGAGACACAGGTTCAAGCGGGACGGGCGCCCGAGCGGGGCTGAGCAGCGACATAAACACGGGGCTGAGCCACGAGAGCACGGGTTGGCCCGTCCGCTGGGGCGGGGAGAGGAGGCCGCACTCGCAGCCAGGCGGAGAGGAGACTCGAATCTCACTGCCCGCCCCACCGGAGAACAAAGACGGCTCAGAAGCAGGAAAATGCCATGTGGGGGTCCACGGGAAGGCACTGGAGGAAGACAGAGCTGTTTAACTCTCTTTCTCATACACACACACTCACACACACGCATACACTCACACATGTGTGTGCGCGCACACACGTGCTCACACACATGTGCGCACACTCACATACGGCCACACACACGCTCACATACACGCACACACACGTGCACGCGCGCACACATGCTCACACACGTGCACACACTCACATATGGTCACACGCTCACACACATATGCTCTCACACATACACATGTTCACACACACACGCTCACACATACACTCAGACACATACACACACACGCACACGCACACACTCACCCTGGTAAATTGGGCTGGGAATTTCTTGGTACAGAAAAGCAATCAGCAAGATAGCAGGGAAAACTGCTGAAGGAGAAATATTATAAATGGCAAAGGCCTGACAGGTTAGCCAGGCAAGAAGGTGAAGAGATTAGAGACAGGATTGAAAGGGCACCAGCGTTNTTGCATAATACATTTTATGGCATTTTAGCAGTAGACTGTCTGCGAAGCTTAGAGGTGGAACACACGATATGATAATGAAATAGTGGTGCCATTTGGAAATGTGAAGTGCTAAGTAAATACACAGCACAGCTTTATTATTGTCGCCTCATTCTATTTAGGTGTGAAGAATACGCACTTTAATTTCTTCCTCAGTCTACTTAGAGGATTGATTTTTTCAAGAGTTCTTGGTTTATACCAGTGCCCAAATGTAACTTTTAAAAGGCTTCATTTTCACTTCAGTTTAAAACTTTTGTTTGGAGCAATCAGTGTAGAGTGTTGTGAGCCATATGACTAAATCTTGCCAATTTTTCCAAAGGGAAGATAGTCTCTAAGCTAAGGATACGGAGTTAATGTGAAAAATTAATAAACTTCCATTTCATGGTTCCAGGTGGGCCATTAGAATGGCAAACACTCTTAGTAACCCCCAAATACCATCTGTTAACTCCACATAGAGAAGTAGTGCTTTAGGATTTTCTTGATGAGAACCAGAGACCAGCAGGAGTGGCACAAATCTGTGGTGTCCAATGTCATTTCTGCACGCCTCCAGGTGGCACTGGCCGTCAACTACTCTGCGCATGTCAAGAACTCAGTGGAGCCATGGAAACTGTGTCTCTGGGGCGGGGAAGTGGGAAAGTGAGCAGACAAATCATAAAGAAACTCCAGCCTCTGGAGTCTGTTTTTTTTCAAACAAGGAGGGTTAACTACAGTCACACCAGTGGTGTCTAATCAGTGAGTCTATATATGTGTCACTATCTACCTAAAAGCTTTCCTATTTCTACTGGCTCTTAATAATAATATTTGCAAAAAAGGATGAGGAGCAGTCTAGTGTAGAATTTGGCATCTATTCATTTACAGCGGAATAAATGAAAATTCAAATAGATGACCTCTTCAACTGAGTGAATTCCCAGAGGGTTGTAACATTTGCTACAATTGAAATGGGAAGGGGAAGAAGAGGTTCTGAATTTAAGCGCTCTTCTTGACTATATGTGGATGATCATTTTGGTTTAAGACAGTCTTGGACCCAGTGGTCAAAATTGTCCTAAGAAATAACTGGGATAGCAGAAAATAAAACATATAAACCAATCTCCTGTGAGATGCCAACCAAAATAGGGTTTGAAAATATAGCTCATGGATTAATTTTCTTCCCTCTTCTCATGATGATAAAGCTCTAGTTAGAGCTAGGGAATAAAAGCCCTATGCAATCCTATGTGCAGAGGATGTGACCATTTAGCCTTCCAGGGGCTCATTTTCAAAAGGTGGCTCTGTCTCTGCTCTGTGGCTGTCCCACAACCTTTTCACTATTTCTGGCTCCATCTGTTCCAGCCTATTTCCAGCTGCTACTCTGAGGAAAGGCCATGGTAACCGCCACCTTAGCACATCATTTATCTTGCTGTGGCCGTCTCTGGACTGCCAGTCTGCCGAGTGGCCCTGAGTGTGCTCTTTCTGTCATGTGGCTATAAACTAACCTGGCCCATCCATCTTGTGGGGGTTCTGTCCTGTCTCTATACGCCTCCACTCAGCTGAGACTTTAAGGGCCTTATCTCCCATTAACATTTCTTTCCCATTTGACAATTTGACATCTCAAAGGGACAAGAACCTTTACCTTCCTATTTAAAACTGTGCTTGAAAGAAAAATAAGTCATGTTGACTTCATCATCAATACCTATCCAGTCACGGTACCTAGTGAAAATGTGGTCTTTGTAGAGAAAGAATTCAATTTCCAGGGACAGTAAGCAAATGTTGTCATCATTCGGCATTAGCTTTTCCATCTGTAAAATGGGAAGCTAAATAACCACCTCAGAAGATTATTCTGAAGATGAATCACAGTAACAGAAAGAACAGAGCATCTCACACTTGAACGTGCACGGAGAGAAACTGGGAATCTCGCTGCAATGGAGAGTAGATTGGAGGAGATCCCTAGACTGCACCTGTAACAAGCTCGCTGGCGAAGCTGATGCTGCGAGCCACGGGCAACGCATTTAGGAGCAAGAATGGAGTGCTGCGTGCAGAAGTCGTGTCATACCCTGGCCCTTCAGTTCACCAAAAGTCTAGAAGGACTCATCTGACACCATGCTCACGTCTCAGGTTGTATTAGAATGCACATTACAAGAACTACTGCTTTAAGTTAATAAGCGTGGGAATGGGCTCTGCAGAAGACTATAAAAATAGCCACAAAGGGGCTTTTCTGCTGGTCCTGGGGTTGAGATTCCGCCTTCCAATGCAGGGGGTATGCATTCAATCCCTGATCAGGGAGTTAAGATCCCACAAGCCTCAGGGCCAAAAAGTAAAACATAAAGCAGAATCAATATTGTCACAAATTCAGAAAAGACTTGAAGAAAAGTCCACATCAAAAAAAAAAAAAGAAAAGAAAAACAAGTTCACACATAAGACGTAATTTCCACCAAGCCTTTCCTCCTCCCTTTAGTCCAGCTTTGTGACATTCCTGCACAGGCATTAGGAAAACTGTCGTGGCATTTTCTCCCCTGGGAGTGTGTAGGGAAAAATCAGAATGGATGTGTTAGAAGTAAGATCTGAGTGGGTGGCATGATCCACGTGTGATGGACACCCCAGAGTTTCCAGAAAGAACTGTGGGCTGAAGAGGAAGAGAAAGGAAACTGACAAAATCCTCTTGGGGAGGATGGTTGCTATGGGTCATTCTAGCTTTGCTAAGGCCCGCCTGGTTCTCCTGTGAGTCTTTTATTGGAGGCAGAAATTTGCTGAGAACTCCCCTTGGGCGACAGCTCCCTCACTCCCGCACAGAGGCTGCTGCAGGGAGGAGGCAGAAGAGCGATCACCCCGGAGTCTGTAATGCAGCCTCCTGCCCCACCCCAGGAGCAAGAGTGATGCTCCTCTCAGCAAACATGCCCGGGGAGGCCAGGAGATATCCAGCCGCGGACATGCATGTATCCATCTCAGAGGCTGGCAGCTGAGCTGGTGGCCAGGAGCGCAGGCCGGACGGTGGACGGCTGTCGCTGCTGATAAACGGAGAGGCCGCTCGGCTCTGCAGGGGCTGAGACACAGGTTCAAGCGGGACGGGCGCCCGAGCGGGGCTGAGCAGCGACATAAACACGGGGCTGAGCCACGAGAGCACGGGTTGGCCCGTCCGCTGGGGCGGGGAGAGGAGGCCGCACTCGCAGCCAGGCGGAGAGGAGACTCGAATCTCACTGCCCGCCCCACCGGAGAACAAAGACGGCTCAGAAGCAGGAAAATGCCATGTGGGGGTCCACGGGAAGGCACTGGAGGAAGACAGAGCTGTTTAACTCTCTTTCTCATACACACACACTCACACACACGCATACACTCACACATGTGTGTGCGCGCACACACGTGCTCACACACATGTGCGCACACTCACATACGGCCACACACACGCTCACATACACGCACACACACGTGCACGCGCGCACACATGCTCACACACGTGCACACACTCACATATGGTCACACGCTCACACACATATGCTCTCACACATACACATGTTCACACACACACGCTCACACATACACTCAGACACATACACACACACGCACACGCACACACTCACCCTGGTAAATTGGGCTGGGAATTTCTTGGTACAGAAAAGCAATCAGCAAGATAGCAGGGAAAACTGCTGAAGGAGAAATATTATAAATGGCAAAGGCCTGACAGGTTAGCCAGGCAAGAAGGTGAAGAGATTAGAGACAGGATTGAAAGGGCACCAGCGTTCGTCAGGGCCTCGCGGAGCATATGATTGCACACGTGGGAAGCAGCTAGCAATGCTGGAGACACAACCTCACGTCTGCGAAGAGTTTGAGAAGACACCATCTCCTAGTCTTCACAAGGCACTGTGATTATCTGGGGAGAAAGCTAAAAATAGAAGTAAACTGACTGCTGTAGGACACATGTACACAGGCACAGATTTACTGGTATCAGGACTATATGCCAAGGCTCAGGGTAGAAAACACTATCAAAACTCAGAGGAAGGGGCTGTCATTGCAGAATCAGCGAGGTTTCCCAGAGAGAAGGGGGCTCGGAGGGGCAGGGCAGTGACCAGGTGGTCTGATTCTTAAGGCGGTAACAAGAAAACAGTGGACATCTCGTTCTTACTTTAAGAGAAAAATGTTTATAATACATTTAGTAAGAGGCAAATAGTGACCAAAAGGTATTAGTGTGTTAGTCCGTCAGTTGTGTCCATGGACTGTAGCCCACCCGGCTCCTCTGTCCATGGGTTTCTCTAGGCAAGAATACTAGAGTGGGTAACCATTCCCTTCTCTAGGGGATCTTCCCACCCAGGGATCAAACCCAGGTCTCCCTCATTGCAGGCAGATTCTTTACCATTTGAGCCACCAGGGAAGCCCTGCCAAAAGGTTACAAGGCTTCTAAAGTATTTCCCCTTTTTAAAGGGCTTCTGTCGGAAAAATTTTGAAATCTGTTGGTTTATTAATACTGTCACATATGCACACAAGCCTAAACTGAATTGGAGAACAGATTTAATCATCTAAAATAGTTTAATGTAGCATATCACCACTGTTTAATTGGTGTGTTTCCTCAAAACATGGTTTTGCTGGGAGTTGAACTTTATGAGTAATTGTAGCAACTTATTTCATCTATATCAAGGTTTCTCCATGTGGGGTACTCTCAACATTTTTGGACCAGATAATTCTTAGATCATGGTGGTTGAGGGTGTGTGTATGTTGGGGGAGCTTCCTGTGCAGTTCAGCAGCATCTCTGACCTCTACTTACTAGCATGCCTTGTTTTGATAACCAAAACTATGTCTAGGCATTGCTGGATGATCTGGGGTGGGGTGGGGGAGATTATTCTCATTTGAGAACCAGAAGTCTGAAGTAATATCTAAGTCAGGGAATTCCCTAGCTTCCCAGTGGTTAGGACATGGTGCTGCCATGGCTGTGGGTTCAATTCCCGGCCAGGGAATTAAAGATTCTACAAGCCACACAGCCAAAAAACACAGTATACCTAAGCCTAGCTATCTAGCAAGCTCGGCTAGAGGCTTACATAGAGAAATGAAGGATTTTATGTATTGATCAGAAGATGGATTCTATAACCACTCAATTCCTTCTAAGGATTTTCTGAGATTCTCTGATTCTGAGAGAAAGCCTGCTAATCAATAATTAAAACAGCCATACATCTCACATTTTACTAGGAACATATGCTTTTCATCTCATTTGTATCCCCTGAACCTTCAGACATGACTCCTTTAGCACCGCAGTATTCTGATTGTCGTACGCAGGTTCAGCTGTCATGCCCAGAGATCATGGGAAACAAAACAATTGAGTCTCACCATATAACCATTTTCAAAGGCTCTATTCTAAAACATGAAAGAAATCCACTTGCTTTGCTGCTGTGAAGGGGCTGACCAAGTACAAGAGTGTTAATTACTGATCAGACTTAGGAAAAGAAGTCTAGACTTACACAGACAGGGCAGGTTAAAAACAATCTCTTGATTGGCCACAACCATGCTACAATTTTTATAGCTTTGCTTTTTAAATCAACTATCACAAAACACATTCCTAAAATGTTATAATTCATGCAGGGTTCTCGTTACAGTTTTCTGTTTGATGGATAAGCAATATTTAGTGCATCTATGAAAGAATTTCTTTACCAAATTGTGCACGGTAAGCAATGTAAAATTGAACTTGATATGCTATAAACAGCACCAAATTAGGGCAAACGCAGTTCTAGCATCCACGATCTCGAAGTCTCCATTAGCTCATCTGTTATATGGGGCTAATAATAACTTCCCTGCCCTTTTAACCCAAATGAGATTCAAATGAGTGAATGCATATGAAATCAACATGAGCACCACAGACATGCAAGAAATTGCTACTAGATTCAAACATGATTCTGCAATTAAAACTCCCTCCTTCCTCCTTCCCAAGGGTTTCAATGAAGGCAAGAGAACTTTATTGAAAAATATTACTAAACACTGGACTTCCCTGATGGTCCTGTGTTAAGACTCTGTCTGCCAATGGAGGGGACATGAGTTTGATCCCTGGTCTTGAAAGATCCCACATACCATACCCCGGAGCAACTAAGGCCACGTACCGCAACTGCTGTAGCCCACGTGCCTACAGCCCACACTCCACAACACAAGAAGCCACCACAATCAGAAGCCCAAGCACTGCAACAATCGTAGCCCCTACCTGCTGCAACCAGAGAAAGCCCAAGCAGCAATGAAGACCCAGTACAGCCAAAAAAAAGGAAAAAAAAAATTTTTTAATATTATTGAACACAAAGTAACTTAAATAGATTTTCTATAAATGTCTCTAGATATACATCTTACAAGTATCTGGTTAAATAAATTTAAATTAAAAAAGAGTAAAATCCTCATATTCATAAACCTCATTAACTACGAAGTGGTTCAATCAATTGCCTCACCATGAAATGTAAAGAAATAAATTCAGAGTTGGACTATAAAGAAAGCTGAGCTCAGAAGAATTGATGCTTTTGAACTGTGGTGTTGGAGAAGACTCTTGAGAGTCCCTTGGACTGCAAGGAGATCCAACCAGTCCATCCTAAAGGAGATCAGTCCTGGGTGTGCATTGGAAGGAGTGATGTTGAAGCTGAAACTCCAATACTTTGGCCACCTGAGGCAAAGAACTAACTCACTGGAAAAGAACCTGATGCTGGGAAAGATTGAGGGCAGGAGGAGAAGGGGACGACAGAGGATGAGATGGTTGGATGGCATCACCGACTCGATGGACGTGAGTCTGAGTGAACTCCGGGAGTTGGTGATGGACAGGGAGGCCTGGTGTGCTGCGGTTCATGGGGTTGCAAAGAATCGGACACGACTGAATGACTGAACTGAACTGATACATTTACAATTCACTTCAAATCCTTTTGAGTAAGGGAGAAAGCTGTTGAAAGCTTCGAGGAACATTTCTACTTTTGCTCACTCTGCATCCATCCTGTATCAACCTGTGAGTTGGAACAGAGCCACAGAGGAACAGTCAGAAGGCTGTGGCAGTAGTCCAGGTGAACTTAGGGAGGGTCTGAGCGAAGAAAGAGACAGTGGGGACAGAGTGGAGAGGACACACCGCGGAGCCACACAGGAGGCAGGGAGGGCCGATGGGGCTTTCTGTCGGATGAAAGCCAGAGAGCCTCCCTCACGGAGCACGCGGTCTGCCGGGAAAGTCAACAGAAGAGTAAAGAGGAAACGCCTCTCCACTGTGCCCGTGATTGGAACACACAGTAGGAGAGTACCGGGGGATACGCTTGAGACTAGATCAAAAAGATAAGGAGTAATCCTTGTTCGAAGGTATTAGTCATTTAAAGAGTTTTGGGGACGAGAAAAACTGACATGATTGTGAACCGAGAAATGACTGTCAGTACCGTGGAGCACATATTAACTCAAGGAGACACTGAGGTTTGAGATGCCACATTGGTGGGTAAAAATCTAGGCCAGAGATGAGAAAGAAAAAAACAAAAACAAAAACACTTGGATGAAAGCTATGGGAATGGGGGAAAAAAGAATGGATACAGTAAATTTGAGGTGGCTGGATAGCTTAGATTTAGCTTTTGCTAAGGGCCAACTGAGTTGGGCAGGAAGATGGTGATGATTGAGTCAGGTTGTAGAAGATGCTGTTAATTGGGATTCGAAATACAGGCTAAAGCATGAAGCTGTGGAGAAAGGAATGAGCCACGTTTTGGGTGTATTAAGTTCTAGTAGACTGGGAAACAGCCAAGTATAATTCAACATTTGCTCAGAAATGTGGGGCTGGAGTCAAGAAGAAAGGTCTTGCTGTTGAAGATGAGTGTAAAGGTAGTGGCTGAAGCCATGGAATGGATGAGTGGATTCAGGGAGAGTAGGGTCAGTGGTGACTCTTCAGCACTGAGGGGCTCGTTGCCCTCCTGCCCCCTTCAGATGCGTGCCCACGTACAAGAAGGCTTAACCTGGCCTGCCCTATCCCATGGTTCCCAGGAAAGCAGGTAACAAGGGAGTGAAAGAGAACCGAAAAAGGAAGAAAAGCAGTATTTAAGGAATTGCTGCAAAAAGAAGAAGATACAACCCAAAACACCACAGAGAGAAACCGTTAGAGAGGTAGGAGGGAATCAGGAGAGGAGACTTTGAAGAAACTGTCTGTGGTACCGAGGGGGCCAGGAGGTTAAGAGAAGAACTCTGTAGGCATGACCTTAGCCTTAGCTAACGTTTGCTGACTTGAATAATCTAGTTAGGTGTAATCAGGGCAAAAAGCAGGAAGACATGAGAAAAAATAAAGACGACAACTATAGTTTGGATTATTTTTCAGTATTCACGTTGCTTTTTTACCTGCTATCTAGGTGTTTGTTCCAACTTTTCTATCTATTTTCGTGGAGATTAGCCCAGGTATTTCTGGAAGAACTTAATGTTTTCTGCAAATTGGCACTGATTGTTCATCTTAGTTAGACAGAAGAGTTCTGCAGACCAAATTATCACTAGAACTCAAATTAGAAGTCAAATGTTGTTAAGTCTCCCTTTTAACTTGGGTAACGTGTACCCTCGTTTACTCAAAATAGTCCCTGTTTATACTTGTTGTCTCAGCATAATTATTAATAACATCTCATTTTATTCTAAAAAGTACTCCAGAATTAACAAAATAGCTGACCCTACTTCAGGCCTCGTTAAAACTCCAGTTCCATGGTTTATCTGAAAGCATTAAAAAAAATTACCAAGATAAACATTAAGGAAAACTCATCTGTTCTTGAAGGAGGGAGAAAACTTTTAAAATTTTTCTAGAAACTCTGAAGAAAATATTGTTATTGCTTAACATGAGAAGTAAAAGAAAAATATTTTAGATGTGGGGAAAAAAAATCACAAACCAAGTTTAAAAAAAAGACTGGCAAACGAGAACAATATCTACAGCTTGTATAAGATGTAAAAGGTTAAGTTGCCTTTTTCACGNAAGTGGACTGACCCACTCCTTATAAAGATTTTATGACTTTTATCCTGAGAATTTTCAATCTGTAAATCCTTAACCCAGTTTTTCTTATATAGTAATAATCCAACTAAGCATCGAGTAAGCCATCAAGTAACCAACCTACTTTCTGTACCAGTGCCCTGCAAACTGTGTGCTCTGCTTAGTTGCTCGGTCTCCAGCTCTCTGCTACCCCATGGTCTGCAGCCCGCCAGGCTCCCCATCCATGGGATTCTCCAGGCCAGAAGACTGGAGTGGGCTGCCATGCCCTCCTCCAGGGGACCTTTCAGGGGATCTTCCCAACCCAGGGATTGTACCCAGGTCTCCTGCACTGCAGGCAGATTCTTTATAGTCTGAGCCACTAGGGAAGCCCAAGAATACTGGAGTGGGTAGCTTGTCCCTTCTCCAGTGGATCTCCCTGACCCAGGAATCGAACCGGGGTTTCCTGTACTGCAGGCAGATTCTTTACCAGCTGAGCTACCAGGGAAGCCCTATGACCCGTGAATCAAATCTAGCCAGCTAGGACTTCCCTGCTGGTCCAGTGGTTAAGACTCCGTGCTCCCAATGCGGGAGGCCCGGGTCCCATCCCTGGCCAGGGAAGATGCCACAAGCTAGGTAGCGTGCCCTCCCCTCACCCTCCCTGCAAAAAATCCAGCCAGCTGTCTTTTTTTGTTTTGGGTAAATGAAATTTCACTGGAATACAACCACACCCATTTGTTTATACACTGCTACAGGAGAGAATGGAATAGTTTGGGGCCCATAAAGCCAAAAATATCTACTACTTGGCTTGTTACTTTAAAACCAAAAGCTGTCAACCCCTGTTCTAGACCAAAAAGCCATTCTTTTTACCAACTGCTAGGAAAACTAGTGAAAAAGATGACTGTTTATGTGCATACCAGGGTACAATTTTCCAAGTTCTCTGTGCTCCCACTATATGCCAGGGCTGACCTGAAAATCAGTTCCAAACCTCACCAGGCACTAAAGCAAGGAAACGTTCCTCCTCTGGGGGTTGTAGAGCTGGAAACAAAGCCACTGACAGGCTCAAGGATGAAACCAGACGGTACTTGGACCCGTCTCTCCGCCTGCACCCAAGGACAACTCAACCCCTCCTTAGGGTAACAGAGTAATTATTTATTGCAAGTTGACACCATAAACAAAACATAATGAACAAAATGACCATTCCAAACAGAACTATGAAGCAATTCATTCGGCTAACAACCAGTTTCCAAGTCTAGACGATTTTTAATCCCAACGTAATGACAGATCCCAACGTTAATAAGCTTCCACCCGGCCAAGAGTACACACTCAGCCAGAAACAGCCAAGGTGAAGGATATGTGGTGGAGAATTTAGGTTTCAACATGCCCCAGCTGGGGATGCTCAAGGGCTGTGATCAATCAGAGGGGTTGGTGGGCAGTTACCTGGGGTGGGAGGGAGGTGGGAGTCCCCGGGGAAAAAGATGAAGCGAACAGCAGGGGAAGAAACGTAAAAGACTGGAGAGGCAGGGCTACAGGCTGCCCACACAGAAAACAGGCCCATGAAGAGCAGAGGACAGAACCCTTGGGCTGCCTGGCAGAAGAGGACGAAGGAGCAGGAGTCGGAGGAGAAAGAAGGGGCGGGTGTCCCCAAAGAGACAGCCACCAGACAGCCGCAGAGCTGGTGAATCTGAGCATCACAAGAAAGTCTTTAGGTGAAACCATGACGTTGGAGGAAGCTGCAGGGTCTTAGGACAGGTTCTGAAGGTAGCCCTTCTTACAGGCAACTCATCACCTGTAACGACTCGGCCACGAGCTGGTGAGCTTTTCTGTCTCACCCCCTCAAACCCTTGCACGTGAGTCTCTCTCAAAGCGCCGTCATTAACGTCTGGCTAAGGGACTCGCCTGGAGGTCCAGTGGCTGAGACTCTGAGCTCCCAAATGCAGAGGGCCTGGGGTTCGATCCCTGGTCAGGGAGCTAGATCCCACGTGCCACAACTAAAGATTCTGAACACTGCAATGAAGATGGAAGATCTTCAATGAAGATCTGGCTCAGCCAAATGAAAAATTTTTTGAACAAAGGTCTGGCTTTACCCCGAAGCCTAAATCACATCATGTTGCTTTCCTTCATCTGCAAAGACTTAATAGCTCCTGCTCCAGCCGCAAAGACAGCATTCCAAGGCAGCCCGTCTGCCTCACCCAAACCACACTCCACCTACACTCCCAGCAAAAAAAAAAAAAATGGCTCCAGGTTTGGGAGACAGAGTAGCCGGGGATCTCTGCCCGCCTCGGCTTCTTTGCCAAAACAAAGCATTTGTCCAACATTTTTCACGCTCATGGTGAAGAGAGTTGCAAACTAGGCAGCTTTGAAGACCTCGGGTCTGTACTCTTGACCCATCAAGCTTCTCCCGTGAGGAAGACTTCATCAGGCTTGAACCTGGTAAAGCCCAGACCTGAAGCTGGTCCTAGGGAGCCAGGAATACGGCTCTGCCTGTCGGCTGTGGATAGTCTATCGTGCGTTACACATGATGAGTCATGCCTCGAACACATCGTGCACTGCATACACGCACGCTCTTTTTATTGCCATCCTCTGTTTAACAGTCAAGAGAGCGCTAGGCATTGCCAGTCTCAGAGAGCACCTTCTGCAGAAGCCACAAATGGGGCAGTCCTATTCTACAACCACCGGGCAAAGGTCTCAGTGTCCTTTGCTAAGAAAAAAAAAAAAACTCCCTTTACAAAAAGGCAGGCAGGCAAGGACCGAGGAATCTACACCCACCCATGATGCCTGTCCATGTACCCCAGTCAGAAGGAAAGCCCCAAGCTCACTCGCCAGGCTGAATATTCCGGTTTGGATTGTTCACTGGAATTCTGTTTGCCAAACTCCTGTTGAGCTTTTAGAGCTTCGAAGTGTCCAAAAATGAGCAGGCTGCCTTGCTGTCCTGATGGAAACATTTACTCTGGAAACAGCAAGAGGGAGGGAAGGGAAAAACAAAAACCAGTCCATGGAAGTCTCTTTGGAAGCAAGCTTTCATATTTCATCCAACGGATGTTGTTACAGATGATGGAAGATGACACCCACCAAGTGTGGGGGGGGACCCCGATTCTCATGGGAGCCGGGGCTCACTCAGGAAGGGACTGAGTCAGAGCACTGGGGGTGAGAGGGGAGGGGCTCGGGGCTGGAGATGAAAGACCTTCACCCCCAGACAGCAACTTGAAAGGGCCAACAGAGATGGGGGTGGACATTCCATGGGAAGGGGTCAGGACCTGAAGAATGTCAGCCTGGAAAGCGCAGCACCCTGGCAAGGGGAGCCTCTGACGATAAGGCCAGAAACAGGAAGATGAGGAATTTGACCTTGAGTTTCAGAGGCTGGAAGGATACCCTGGTGGCAGTGGTGGGGCGGGGTGGGGGAGGGGGTCCCAGAAGGCGCGGNCAATTCACTTCAAATCCTTTTGAGTTTTTATTTATTTGCCAAATGACAGGACTAAAGTGCCGCTAGTGGCCAGATACTACAGAGCAGAGGAAAAGTGAAAGATGGCAGTCAGGGCATCTGAGCTGCCCTTTGTCGATTCCCCTCTGGCCTCTCCAGGTCAGCAGACTTCTGGGCTAGTGCAACCCACAGGTGAGTTCACACAGCTCTCCTGTCTCCTGCGGGCTTTGAAACAAATCCACTCATAGTAGTTGGTTTTGACTATGTAGCTTTAAAAAACAGATTAATAGAGTATTTAATCATAACATCCGTAAGTGATTATTGAGCATTAAGCCTCTTTCAGAATTTGACTTGTTTTTATCTTAAGCCAATTCTCCTCACATCAAAGAACCGTTTATGCAAATACAACATGAGGCAAAGGGGAGAGATAAAAAGCTGCCTAAGACCTTATAAACGACTACATTCAGCCTGAGCGATACTATTTGTTTTTCTTTAGTGAAATTATATTATCCATTGTCAAAAGAACTACTCCTTTACACTAACAGCATAAGAGGGCACTTAGGCAAAAATCAGATGTGAGAAGCAAGAGGGGTGTTTTTTCATTTGGTTCCTCTTGAGTATAAAAGGCCCATAGTACCCATAGAGTCAGAATAAGGCGAGCACATCAAAGATGCTCCAAATCTGCCACTGAGCCACAGATGTCCTCACATATCAAAGGAGACCCAAGTCAGCAGGATAAAGCTCCAGCTTAGGTGGCCAGCCCTGGGCCTGTCTGCTCCTGATTGTGAGCGTGATGCATTTTAAGAGAACAACTATATACACGCAACACCTTGGAGATAAGCAGTGGCCAGTGCAACCCAGGGAGGCAGCGATGAGGGACAACAGCAAGGAGCAGCCGTGTGCTCAAAGCACGGACAGAACAAAAAAAAAAAAAAAAAATCACAACATGCTGTCAGGGAGAGAAGATAAAAGGGGTAAACAGTGCAACGAGGGCTGTGCTCGAGATAAAATAGGAGAAAGAGGAGTGACAGAGGCAGTTCTGACATTTTCGGCGCTTGAATGAAATGCGCTTGGGTTTCGAGGACGTCAAGAGTCTGAGGAATGATTTCTCGAGCTGAGTTCCAAGGGACCATGAAGTGAGACGGATAGACGGACAGAAAGCTATCTCTCGTTCAGCAGGATCGGGCAGTGAGGATGAAATAAATAGGGTTTGATACTTCTGTTACTCAGAGCTCACTGGTGAGATATTTCATGGGTGGTCATTCAGCGCAGTGAAGAAAGGCGTGTGTCTTGTGAAGACTGCTGTGGCTCAGAAATTTAGGATCTGTGGTCAGGATGAGAAAGTCACTCCCTCTCAGCCCACTCCCTGCAGGAGGACTCAGCAAGGATTTCAACTGACCTTTGAATCATCATCAATCAAGCCCCTCCAATTTTCTGAAACCACAACACAGCTGAATACTGATTCAGCTGTGAGATAAACTATATATATATATATATATATATATATATATATATACACACATACATATATATATATATATTTTTTAATTTAAGCACACAGAAAAAAACACAGGGTTTCCCCCCCTAGTGAATATGCTACACTTTGTTCAGTCCCAAGTGGCACTAATTGGATTCTCAACAAATATCTGTTCAGTGGAAAACTGAAAGAGAGAGGAGATTTACCTGTTAGAGCTCCCATAAAATGTTTTTCCCCTGGAAGTTCTCTCCCTCTTTCTTTTTTGGTTTTTCTTCACAGATTTTTGCCTTTGGGTCCAGAGCAGTGATACACAAGCTATAATGGGCATTAAAATCTTCTGGAGGACTTCTAAGAATCCAGCTTGCCTGGATCCCACTGCCAGGATTTCTGATTTCAGATTTCATTTCCCAGCATAACTGCGTAAGATTTCTGATTCAGTAGGTTTGGACTGGGGTCCTGGAATTAGCATTTCTAACAAGTTCTCTGATGCCGGTAGATCAAAGTATTTTCCTAAGATGAACTTCATTCAGTACGTGTCCATAAGTGATGGGCTGACTCCCACCATTTTTGTGGGATGAACCTAAACCACTTATTCTCACCAAAACATATGAATAAAGAAACTGTAAGCTTTAAAGGGTTGGACATTCAGTTCAGTTCAGTCTAGTCCAGTCACTCAGTCATGTCTAACTATTTGCCAACCCATGGACTGCAGCACGCCAGGCTTCCCGGTCCATCACCAACTCCCAGAGCTTGCTCAAACTCGTGTCCAGTGAGTTGGTGATGCCATCCAACCATCTCATGAGTTGGACAGTAGAAGGTACCTAAGAAATTGTGTGTGTGTGTGTGGGTGTGTGTGCGGGTGTGTGTGGGTGTGTGTGTGCGCACGCACACTCTGTCGCTCAGTTGTGTCTGACTTCTTGTGACCCCATGGACTGCTGCCCTTCAGGCTCCCTCATCCATGGAATTTTTCAGGCAGGAATACTGTAGCGGGTTGCCATTTCCTACTCCAGGGGATCTTCCCAACCCAGGGATCAAACCAGCATCTCTTGCATCTCCTGCAGAAGGTGTCCTAAAGCGGCCAATGAAAACAGCGCTGCTCTCAGCTGCGGCCTGGAACTGATTTAGTTAAAAGATGTATTATTTGACTGTTTCCCCATCACTAAATCCACTGCATGAGTTCTTTCAGCATTGTTTTATTTCTTCTTGAACAACTGTGTTTCTAACTGAAAACTCCCTATTGGAAATCTTGCAACTGGGAAGCTCTATAGACTGGCTTATTTCACAGAGGTTTTGCACAATTCCCCTTTGCCGTTTGCATTATGCATTAGAGATGAGAATTAATGATGAGTTTTCCTGTCATCCTCCACAGAGTTCTACCTCCATCCCAAGGCTTCCAACCATATTCATCATCTACTAGGCTCACTATCGGTCCAAAGCTTTCTCTTTCTCAGCAAACAGAATCACCAGTTTTACTTGGCTGCCTTAGAGAACAACCCCGGAGTCACAATGGACTCTTCCTTCTCCCCACACTTCACATCAAACCGGCCAAAATATTTTTCACTCTACTTTTTAAAAAAATATTTTTATGTTTCAAATGCATAAATAGACTTTTTAAGGCATGGCAGTTATTCTATTGATCTATAGTTGATTTACAGTATTTTGTTAGTTTCTGCTATAACAGCAAAGTGATTCATATATATATATATAATATATATATATTCTTTTCATATGTTTTTCCATTATGGTTTGTCATATGATGTTGAATATAGTTCCCTGTGCTATACAGTAGACCTTTGCTTTATCTACTTTTTTATAAAATGTTCCATCCATACATTTTTATCTCCCTCATCACTGTGACTTTAGTCCAGAAATACATCCTCATCCAGAGGGACCATGGCAGAAACTCCCTGAATAATCTCCCATCATCAGTTTCTCTCCGTCTTCACTTTCCTTTCACTGAGATATCAGCATTAAGTTTCTAAAATATGGGTTCCCATTACTTACATGCTTCAAACCTCCCTAAGACCTGGCTTCTCTTGGGGGCTCAAAACGCTCTTCAGGCTCAGATTGGTCCCAGTTCAGACCTTTTCATGTATGACTTTTGCTCCCATATAGTTTATAAACACTTTATGCTCTCCAATGATCTCGTTTATGCTCTGAACAGACCGCTCTCTTTCCTTCAGTATAAAAATTTTTGGACACCTTATACACCTTTCATGTTCAATAAATCCTCCCATGCCCAGCTCAAAAGCCATTCCTTCTTTCTAGCCTCTGTACCCTGTTCCTTTCTTGATTTGGATGAGCACTATCTACTTTTGTTTCTACTCCATAAGCTTCTAAAGAGCAGGAACCAGGTTTTAATTATTTCTGGATTCCCCAAAGTAATATATGTTGTAGCATATCTATAGCAGTGACTGGTAATAAATGCAGCAATGAGCAGGACAGAATTAAATAAAGATTTGTCAGAATGGGGCTCTGTCTGGATGTGTGCTGGAATACTGGAATGACAGTATTACTGAATTAGAGATTTAAAAACACAGCTACCTTGTGATTTAGATTAGACTTAATTGATCAAAACACATCAGATGAGCCTTAGGTTGATAACATGGATTCCAGACACAAACAATATAGTCAAAGAGACCAGTGGTAAATTCATTTGATCATGTGAAAAGTGTTCACATAGCTACACAAAATAAACTAAAAAGATAAAAAAAAAAAACTCTGATGGTAAAAACTCATTAATAGGTTATGAAAACTCAAATATCAAACTTTAAGAGCACTGTAGCATCCTGAAAAGCAGCAAATGTGTCTTAAAAACCTCAAAGGGTCATGTAAACTGGTAAAGAGAAGACCAGCTTCAAATTCACAAATACTCTGGTGTGAATCCCAGTGTTGTCAATTATCAGTTGGGTGTTTGTGAGGCTTTATTTAACCTGTCTGATTCTCAGTTTCTCTACTGAAAAATAGAGATAGTAACACCTTCCACAGGAGTTGATGACTAGATTAAATGAACTAGTGTGTATAAAACTCTGAGCACAATGCCAGTGCTTATCAGGCATTCAATAAATGAGCCTTTTATTGATGGGCACAGGTAAGAATCAGTCACTCATTGTGTCCTATAAATATGTATGAAAATTGTGAAAAGGCATGGCAATGTTTAAATAACAGAATGAGAGGACCAAAAAGAGAACAGAATTTGGTGATAATGGCAGGAAGAAACTGGATAGAAGTATTCATCTATTTGCAGAATTTGCTATTCTAAATCATGAAAATTCTGCAGACAGGGTATTTCAAAGGTTATCTATTGCTTCTACTATACTAATATATGTAGTTTTACTAACCACTGTGTTAAGTCCCAATTGTCGAATGGAACGCTTTGCATCCCCAAATTTTTTCCAGGATTTAGAGAAAATGTAGTTGGATTAATAACATACCTGCTGATTGAAGAGCAAGAGCCCTTTGTTAGTTTGTTTGTCTGGTGCTTTATTTCAGTGAAATAAGAGATTTTTTTAAATTATAATTAATTATCACAGATTTCTCTGTCTCCCACAAAAAGGCTAGTACCAAGTTTATACTCTGCAATAGTTTGGTAACAATAATGCTAATGATGACAATAATAATTTACATCGGGAAACAGCTCAATTAAAAGCGCATTTGATTAAATCATCCATTAAACTCTCAAAAACAGGTGTGCAGTTTACTGTTGTTGGGCTTCAATCCTCCATATTAAAACACATATCTTCTCTGAGTCAAGGGCATCCCCTGTTGATTCTTCCTGAGTTCATTCTCTCTATGTGTATTTTAAAGTAGAATTTTCCTCCAAATCATCATAAACACCCCTGCTGTTATTTTCACTTCGCCAACAAAGGTCCATATGGTCAAAACTATGGTTTCCTCAGTAGTCATGTACAGATGTGAGAGCTGGATCATAAAGAATGCTGAGCACCAAAGTGATGGTTCCAAACTGTAGTGCTGGAAAAGACTCTTGAGAGTCCCATGGACTGCAAAGAGATCAAACCTAAGGAAACTAACCCTGACTATTCATTGGAAGGGCTGATGCAAAAACTACAGCTCCAATACTCTGGCCACATGGTGCAAAGAGCCAACTCACTGGAAAAGACTCTAATGCAGAAAAAGATTGAAGGAAGGAGGAGAGGGGGCAACAGAGAATGAGATGGGTGGATGGCACCATTAAATCAGTGGACATGAGTCTGAGCAAACTCTGGGAAATACTGAAAGACAAGGAAGCCAGGCATGCTGCAATCCATGGGGTCACAAAGAGTCGGACATGACGTAATGACTGAGTAATGATGATAAGCACCTTTGTTATATTTTCAGCTAATCTTACTATGGGGCGAAAACAGAAATGTGTTTTTTTCTGCTTTTCCTGCACTAACTGACACTTTCTCTGAAATCATCACACAAAACAGTCAAAGAATAGGTCTGCAGAAATTAGTTGAATTAAACACAATTCTGCTCACCATGCAGCCATGAAGCAGGACGCCAATGGATACTTGCAGAGAAAGAAATTAGCTGATAAATATGCAGCGAAGCAATTTTGGTAGATGTAGAACAAAGAGGAAGAGGATGTGGGGAGAAAAGATGAAAGAGAAATGCAAGTCAATTTTTAAAAGAGAGTGATACAGGACCCTAGCATTCAAAATGCCTGGCCAAGGGGAATGGAGATGTGGGCCAGACAACTGGGTCCTCAAGACATGACATGGATGAACAAGAGCTGGTTTGGTGGAGCCTTTGCCTCCAGGTTCAATATCAGACAGGAATAATGCTACTTTGTGTGAGATAATACTTTGAGTGCTACAGGAGATGCGGAAAAAAGATGCTAATTTCTAGGACGAATAAATGGCACTGAGCTACAAAGGATGAAGAAAAACAGAGTGATTGTGTTGTGATATAAGCAGCTGACTATGAGAACTAACGAGTAAGCGTAAATACTGTTCCTCACGAGAGGAACCAGGCCTAGGGCAGGGGATCTCAGAACCAAAGTGTATTTCTTTCCAAAATCTGCAGCCACACATCCTCTGGCTGCACGTGAAGCGTTGCTGAGGACTGAGACTCAGGGCCTCCACCAGGTAAAGCCAACATTTTACTTTCGTAATTAATTGAATCTGAACTCTACCTTTCTTCCTTCCTGCCTCCTAACTTCTCTCTCTCTCCTTCCATCCACCTGCCTCTTCGCCTCCCTCCTCCTCTCCCTTCCTCTGCTTCTTCCTTTCTTCCTTCCTCTCTCTTCCCCTCTTTCTCCATCTATCCTTTCCTCTCTCTCTCCTTCCACCCCCTCTTGCTGTCTTCCTTTTCCCCTCCCTCCCTTTCTTTCTTTCTTTCTCTAAAAAACTAATGTCCTCAGTAATGAACAGAAAGTAAATAGGGAGCAACAACCCTGGACACAGCATACAAGAAAGGGGTATACTGACTTCAAGGGGCTCAAGCCGATCTGAGCTCTCATCCTGCATTTGTCACTAGGTAGCTGTGTGACCTTGGACAAATCACTGCAGCTCTTTTGGCTTTCATTGCCTCTTAATTAGAATGAGGAGGTGAAATTTTTAGATCAACTCTAATTGCTCTTGCAGTTGTTAAGTACTTAGTGAAAGGGTAAGAGCTTAGATCTGGATTATAGCACCAATGACAGTATTAACCTACTATATGACCTTGAACATATTTCTTGTAATTTCTGAACCCAGTTTCCCTAATCCTTAGAAAGTGACTAAAAATAGCATCTACATCATATGATTGCTGTCAAGATTAAGTGAGAGGACTCATGTCAAGAATTGAAAATGGTACCTGGCATATTGTAAGTGCTCAATAAACCTCAATTAATATTTCTAACCCTAATGGCCTCTTTCGTTGCTATGGTCTGGGCTAGTTCTTCATCTACAAATTCAGTTTCTCTAAAAGCGGAGAAGTAACGCTATATTCCAAAAGTCATTTAAAAATATAAAATGGCACAAGAACCAAGCTCTTTACAGATCTCCCATCTATTCACATGTTGGTAACACAGACCTTCTAAAGAGACTAAATAAAACAGATTATCAAAGATTTCCTTTTCAGAATAATCAGTGGATGTTAGACATCATCAAGTTTATTAAACAGATATTTGCCTTGTGGATTTTTTGTTGATGGTTGCTGGTGTGGTTATTGATTTATTTGGAAAGCTATTTACTTTCCTTTGGAGATTTATGTCCTGGAAAACAGACTCCTTCTTCATCAGAAAAACGGATCCTTTTGCTGCTCATCAGTCCTTACTTCAGTCTAAATATGCTCTCTGCACCTACTGGGCCCTTCAGCCATGACCTGTGTCTAAGTTTACAAATGGGGAAAGGAAGATTGTCAAAGACCTCAACTGGGATGCAGATGTCACTCAAGCTGTCAAGTTGAAGTAAGTGAAAAAAAAATCCTGGCAGTAGAGAAAGCTTTAGAAGGAAGCTGGGTTCTCTCTTCTCTGTTCCCCTTTCAGGAAAAGAGTAAGGTTTGCATGATGTGCTGAAGAACATGGCTTCTTACCAACACTGTGGAATGTAAATGCTATGGTCAAGATAACACAAGCTGCTCTGTGAAAGACTGTGTGCTTCAAGTGTGCTTTAAAACCACATTTTAAATTCAAATCTTAGTCCCAGATGTCTCAAGTGAATCTGAGAAATAGAACTAATGCTTCTGTGTGAGTGTTAAACCATTTAATAAAAGAGCTCCACTAAGATAATAAATATGAGATCTTTAGCCCAATACCTAGGGTAACAGTTGATATTGGGGGAAAAGGAAACTCCATGGTGATGTAGAACACTGAACTTTAATCACTACACTGTACGTGCACAGGCCACAAATATTTATTAAACTGCAAGGAGATCAAACAAGTCATCTTAAAGGAAATCAACTCCGAATATTCGCTGGAAGTACGCATGCTGGAGCTGAAGCTCCAATACTTTGGCCACCTAATGCAAAGAGCTGACTCATTGGAAAAGACCCTGATGCTGGGAAAGATGGAAGGCAGGAGGAGAAGGGGACGACAGAGGACGAGATGGCTGGATAGCATTACCGACTGCATGGACATGGGTTTGAGCAAACTCCGGGAGACTGTGAGGGACAGGGCGGCCTGGTGTGCTGCAGTCCATGGGGTCACAAAGAGTCGGACACGATTGAGCGACTGAACAGCAACAACAGAAGTTCATCAACCTACATAAAGGGGCTCAGAACAGGAACCCACTGAACTCTCACATCCTGAACCCTACAGAAAGTAAGGACAAGAGACAAGTCTTGGAGGAGAAAGGGTCCTCTAAGACAAGAAGAAAATCCTTGCCATTCATAGCAGTACCAGAGGGTTATTTTTAACTCACAGTGTATTACTGTCTTCATAAAGTTATCTTATTTTTATAGGTTAAAAAAGAAAGTCTCAATTTAAGTATGCTCAAGAAACGTGTTTCAGTCTCAAAATACATTCCATTTTAACTTCCTGCTGTGCATTCTGCTTTTTTCTCTTTAAAAGTAGCTCTTGCTCATCAATGCTATAAACTACAACAGCCGAAGACAGGTTTCAGAGGTTTGATTTGAAAACAATCCATGGAACATATGTATGAACAGAAACTAACTGTCATTTTTTCAGTCTAGCATTTCTTCTCTCATTCCCTCTGTCCACAGACAAAATGGATTTCTTCTCTTTTTTTTTTTTTCCTTATTTCAAAAATATGAAACAGAAAAAGCCCTGCAAACTTCATTTGAGCCATTTTATCTCTGTGTTCACACACTGTGGGTTTAAATGTCTGGATGGATGCACTGTCTATACGAGGCAGGAGGAGCCAGGCATACATACAAGGCATACAGTGTGTCCAAATGCTCTGTGACTCAGGGTGCAGATCTACCCGTATTCCTTCCTGTCTGTCAGAGTCCAGGCTTAACCCCCATCACCCTATGAGAAGTCCCCAGGTATCCCAGTCTGAAGACATCTCTTCATCTGATGGGTTTCAGCACTGCTGTGCACACAGCCTTGATGCCCCGTAAAGGGAATCTGGGCACGTTTTCCCCTTGTATCGTGAAGGACTGTTAACCACCTACAGGCAGGATTGTATCATTTATCCCCTCGCCTGCACTTTCTGCATAGGATTTCATAGAGTTGGCATGTGGTAGGTACCACATATGTATTTCCTAATGGAACAAGTGAAGGAATGAATCCAGGTGACCTAAAGAAGGGAGTTATAGAATCAAGATAAACTTTTACTTTTCTGACTCAGTTTGTTAATAAATTAATGTCAGTAGGAAGCTCACTTTTCTGGCTCAACTCTGTCTTACCTAACCCACAAACGTAGGGACCATTCCCGCCTGGGAAGCACTCCTGACAGTGGCTAAGAAGGGAACGGGAAAGCACTCTGGTCTGGAACTGCCCTCAAGCTCATGTCTCCTGTATCTGCTCACTGCCCTGGATTCCTCTGTGTCCTCCTCACATATTTCACTCTACAGGATATCCACACTGCTCTAGGCATTAACTCACCCCTCTGCCTCTCTCTGGACAGAGGAGCCTGGTGGGCTGCAGTCCATGGGGTCGCGAAGAGTCGGACACGACTGAGCGACTTCCCTTTCACTTTTCACTTCCATGCATTGGAGAAGGAAATGGCAGCCCACTCCAGCGTTTTTGCCTGGAGAATCCCAGGGACGGGGGAGCCTGGTGGGCTGCCGTCTATGGGGTCGCACAGAGTCGGCCACGAATGAAGCGACTCAGCAGCAGCAGCTGCCTCTCTCTCTTCTACCCAGGCCCCAGCTGTTCTCCTCCGTTTCCACACAGCACTTGTCTGGATTATGCATCTGGTAAGAACCTCTGTGCCATCCTATGCGGGCAATCTGACCAGAACACTCATTTCAGGCTGAACATCTATTGCTACTGCAGGACTATTCACAGCCTTCCCAAGATGAAATGTGAAGAAGTCAGAGAGCAAAGGGGATAGTCGCCACTATGGGTCATTTCTGGACATCAAAACCAACACGACCGAGGAGATAGTTCTGATGTATTATCAAGGGGAGAAGTTCCAACAACAGGCAGACTATCTCTACATAATAGGACATTATCACAAGGCTTTGCATCATTTCTTCATCTTTTAGAGAAAAATACACTAAGATATGCCAGCCATCATGCTGTGACCTTTTTTTTCCCCTCAGATTAGCCAATCCATCACTTAGTTAGACCTCAAGGAGATGATAGCAAATATTTGTCATTTGGGTCAGTCTATACACTCATTCAGTCAGTCAGTCTCTCTCAGTTTTGTTTATTTCTTACTTCCTTTTCATGTTGCAAAGAAAAATGAAGATGGAAATAAGTGTGTCATAAATAGGTTGATGAAGGTTTTTCTATTTTGCTGTTTTCCAAAGTTTTTTGTAATTAAAAAAAAAGTTGTGATAAGACAAATTTGTTAAGATTTGGTGGGGAGAAGATATTTCAGAATGGTCTGGGACACTCGGCCTTACTATGGGCGGCAGAGTCTCATAGGACACCCTTTGGTCCCTGGACAATCAGGGGTTAGTGTGAGGTCAAGACAAGAAGTTGGTGGGAGGAGAAGATGGGGCAGGTGAAAGTCAAAGAAAGGAGCACCGCAAGGTTGAACAGAAAACCTGATCCCTCTGTTGATCTCCCTCTCCTGTTCTTGGCAAACACAGGCAAACATCAATCCAGGGGATTCATCAAGAATGCTGCTTCTGCCAGAGCTACTCGGTAACTCTTCAAGGCAAATTCAATGAAGCCCCAACTGCCAAGACCCACTGATTCCCTTCCCTCTGTCAAGGTTGTTCCAGAGACACTCAGTGGATGCCACATGCTCTGTGGCAAAAAAGACACCAGCCTTCCAAACAAACACAGAAGCTTTACAAGCCTACGCCAGACTCAGCAGCCTTGTGGCTGGTAGTTGGGGCCAGGATTACAAGAAAGGGAACTATGGCCCTGGGACTGTGTGAACCTCCCCTGCTCTCACTTGCAGGAAGGGAACCTCCAAAGGAAGAGAGATGCAAGAGTCACTCTGCAGGGTTTGTTATGAACAGGAAGGAAACCCGCCCCACACCTCCCGCACTCTCCTTAGCCACCCATGCACATGCCCAACAGGACAACCGCTCATGTCAGCCCATTTTCCGACTTTGTGCATCCAGGCACTTGGAATAGTCTACTACACTGTTCCTCAGGGGAATGTCTGCTTTCTCCCTTTCTCTCTAATAGGGGATCAGCTTCAGCATTTAAATTGAAAAAAAAAAAAAACAAAAAAAAAAACCTGGGGTAGCTCACAAGAACATGGAATTTACAATACACAAAGAATATTGTTTGAATAACTATTACGTTTTTTTCCTCTTAGATCACATCATAGCACTAACATCAGAGGCCTCTCCCTTGGCCTGTAGACAGTCACTGATCAAAATGATGAAAATACAACTTGGTAAGTGTGGCAACATCAGAATCCTGAGCTCTGGGCTTGCAAGTCTGCACCCCTGACTATGAATTGATCTCAATCAGAGTCTTTAAGCACATCATCCTTATTCTGCTCAAACCAAACTTCAACCCCCTCCCTCCTTCCCCCAATCTTCTTCATGCCTAATTTGTATCCACTTTGTCTTGGCATGCTGAGCCTCACCTTTAGGGAATCATTGATACTTTGCTTTTCAAATGCAGGCAAGTATAACACTGACATGGTGAAACATATATTCACCAAATATTAGCCCTGAGTATGGGGTAAATTACAAATGTTGAGTACTAAGAGCTAAACGGTTTTCAAGTTACATTTAATCCTTACAACCTTGGAAAACAGCTCTTCTTAGCCCCATTTTCCAAATGAGCAAACGGGGATTCAGATGGTTGTCAAAGGGCATACAAATAGGAAATTGCTAGAGTGAGATTCCAATTTCAATGTTCATGGCATTCTCCATTAAGCCATGGGGACTTTCCCTAAGCATCTTCCTTTAGGCCTTTTCTCCCATCAAGAATCCTGTTACTCCTTCCCTGAATAAAATCCTTCACATCTTTCAAACTGTGCTCTGACCGCTTCAAGCTCAAATTCGTCTTGGTTTCTCCCGAATTCCTACTGAAGCACTTTCTGGTCCAATCATTTTCTTATGTCCTATCTCTGACCCTCTCTGGGTCATTGATTATCATGCATTCATCTGATGATCTGTAAATGAGAGATTCAAACTTGGGGAACCCTTAAGATTCACCCAGGGAGATGGTCCAACATTTCAAAGTACACGGTCAGACCTGGAAGTGGGCTCTCTTAACAAGCAGCTTAGTATTCTAATGCAGTGGGACCACGGACCATACTTTTAGAAATGCTCATCTGGATCCTAAACTGTTTAAGAATATGGATGCTGTTGCCTGCCTGGCACTGTTATCTGTAAAAAGCCCACACCCTGTGGCAAGCCCAGCCTGGGTGTCCTGAAGAGTCACATCCCAGGGCGCCGCCTCGCCTCTGGGGACCCGGTTTCCTTGATCACGTGCCAGTTCTGGGCCTTGATCGGTGCTCTGTTCCTTGTGATTCCCACCCCCAGACCACGCTGCCTGACCTAGCTGCCAGCTTCCTCCTGATGGCCCCTGTCCTCACTAACCAGACCCAAACCAGGACTTGCCACCTCTTTCAGGCATCACCACTCCATTTGGAAATGGCCTCCCAGATAACTGTTCATAACGCTTCGCCTTGTTCTACTCAGCTGAACAAACCTTTGCTCTTTGTAAGCCAAGTGAGGTGCCACCCAGCCTGCTCTGGCCCCAGAGACAGGACTTGTACTGGTGTAATCATCTCTACCGTTTCTGCCTGCAGCATGCATTCCAGGATTTATTGTTTTTTTCGTTTTATTTATGAGAGCTAATGACTCCCACAAGGTACAAATGGAGAAAAACTACTTTCTCAGGAGACAGGGGCCTTTTTGTACTTTCTAAGTAATGAATGGCAGACGAATTTAGGGTTTTTTCTAAGTAACAAATTTAGGGTTTTTCTCTTCTTCATTTTGTAGCGTTATGATTGCTAATTCGAGGAGTGCTCAATAAATAAAATAAATGAAGTAGAGTTGGACAAGTGTGCTCAGCTGCTGACCATTTGTTTGTTTTTAAACAAGCTGGGACAAGTGGACAAAAGAACAGCATCTAGCCTTTTGGGCTTGTTCATAATTTCCACTGAGTCTTGCCCCAAGGCCACAGAAGCAGATCCCAGAGTTAAGGTCACCTCCAAAGCTGACTGACCTCCTCTGTACCCACTGCCAACTCCCCTCCACCACCCATCATCACCAACAGGCTTCCTGACTCCAAATTAGGCAAAGATGCCAATTCCGGTAGTCACCCCACCGTGCCCTAACCAATCATCTCATACCAGCCTTCCAGCAGGAATGGTCTTTGTCTTGAGGCTATAAAAACTGGCTACTTAACCAGTGAAAACTGTCGACTCCCAGGACGTCAGCCCGCTGCGCTCACAGTGCCCACAGTTATCTTTGCTCTTTGTTCCTAATAAACTCACTCCTTTCCAAAATGCTCTGAGTCTGGAAATTCTCTTCCAACCGGTACTCAACCTGCCTCAACAATTTCCTTCATCAGTTTCTTGGGGTCCTGTAAAATCCGGAAGGGAAGAGCTGAGGTTAGAAGATGCAGACCAGGATGCTTCTTTTCATGCCAGGGTCTCCATTTCAGAGAGCTGACCCCACTCTGCTGGTGCAATTCTATCTCCCAAGGTGGCCGGAGGATACAAGGTCCCTAAACACTTTTCTCTTGAAGTTCTCAGTCTCCTGTCCCTCTGTGTTCCCTCAAGTTCATGCACTCACCAGTGCTCCTTGCACTGAGTTACCATTTCCAAGGACATCCCTCCCTCAGATCACAAACTCTGTGATGGCCAGGAGCCTGCCACCTTCACCTTGGCACACCCCGTGACGCTGGCACTGTGTCCTGCATATGGTACATGCCCCATACTTGTGTGTCAAATGGAAATTAGCATTAGTTTGCTGATCATCTTCTCCCTTGAAGCCCAGAACACATCACAGTAGATGGATGCTTTCCAGAGTATCTCACCACTCCTAAAATCAGAGGCAGTGTGCCACGCTGAAATCCAACTTCCTCAAGCCATCACGTATTATAATTGGGAACAGGCAGGCACCTTATGCTTCTTTATGCCAGATTTTTTTTTCATATATTTGAAAAAATTTATGAAAAGGTTATGAAGGGTCCAGATGGCTTGTTACAGGGCTGTAAACAACCCGATACACCATCAAACATATAAAAATATGTCATTTTTAAACTTGGACAATGATGATGGAAAAACCACAGCAATCCTGGCAAAGTCAGACAAAGCATTCAGGGAAGCCCTTGTCAGTCTTTTAGCATATGTAGAACGTAGATGCACAGATTTTCTTTCTCTCCCCACACTTCTGAAACTGCATTTGTAATGCACTGCTTAGAACTAACAAAAAGACTAATTTCTTGGTATATAATCCTCAGCAATCACAGAAACATGCCAACTAGTTTCCCGTCTCTTGCAGCCCAAGATTTTGTTAGAGAGAAGCATAAACCAATTAAATGTCAGGAACAATTAACTTCTGCATTTTTCATGCAACACAGAATGAGAAAATTTTATAGTGCTCCTATAATTAAAGTTAATAAAAACGAATACAGAATTCCCCAAAGACCTTTAAGTCATGCAGGTTCCGGTGGCCACAACATACAAATTATTCTCCACCTTGTGGGAGACTTATGATTTCACTGGAAATGCCAGGGATGAATGAGTCTGTTCTTGTTTTCCACAGCTACCTGTGCAGTTCATTCATTGCTCTGTTCTCCCACTAAAGATAATGGGAGGAGAATTCTGCTGGACTTGGAAGACAGAGACAGGCTGACCCACCTGCTCTGGCCATTTGAGAGCCAGGAAGGCAAAGAGAATTCTGTGCTCGCAGCCCAGCAAGCCAATGCAATGGGGAATAAAAAAGGCTAAAAGCAAGGGAATGCTTTCAGTCAAGGAAAAGAAAAGTCCTATTAAAGTCTCATTTCAAATCCATTTCAAGTCAGGGGAAAGGATTGGAAATGGAGGAAATTGTATCTTCAAGTATCTAACAGATGAAAGGTACGTGATAAAAACAAGTGGCTATTTTTAAGCACAGAGATACACATGTGTGTAAAGACAAATTGTTCTATTTGAGAATCATCTTCCTACCAAACACTATGCATGTCTGTACATAAATATCCAGCACATTTTATATGATTATAATGTAACAGAGTGATGTTCTAAAGAGAAAAGACACTGAAACTGACAAACACGTTCCTCAGGATTGTATCAAAACCGGATGCTACAAGTGTTAAAGCTACGCCTCTAATCTACATTAGTAAGTTATTCAGGAGCATGTTTTTTGTTGTTGTTTCCTTTGAGGCAAATTAAGTACAAACCCTAAACAGATCTACAACACACTAAATTCTGTTAGAATAAACAAACAAAAATAATGTTTGATATATATAAGAATTATATATATTTCCTTCCTTGGAGAATGAAATGGCAACCCACTACAGTATTTTTGCCTAGAGAATCCCATGGACAGAGGAGCCTGGCAGGCTACAGCCCATGGGGTCGCAAAAAGTTGGACACGACTGAGTGACTATTATATATTACACAATATAATAATGGCATCCCACTCTAGTACTCTTGCCTGGAGAATACCAGGGATGGGGGAGCCTGGCGGGCTGCCGTCTTTGGGGTCACACAGAGTCAGACACGACTGAAGCGACTTAGCAGCAGCAGAGATCTAAAATAATTACACATATGCTAATACCAAAAAATAGTTTCTGTTGTTATTTGATAAAAATAAATCTGTCTACTCATGTTTACAATCAGAACAGATGATAAAAAGAAAGAGAAAGCAAAATCAAAGTAATTTTATAGAATGTAATAATATCATGCATGCTATTTATATCAATTAATGTCAATCATTTAGGCATGGAATAATTGTTGGCTTTTTTTTTTTTAATATAAAGAGTCGGGCTAGAAATAACTTCTTACAACTATGAGGTTAAAGAGTAAGCTCTTTAGTGAATAGTTTCAGTTCTCTGTCCAGTTCCCTTACTCTATCATTGGGGTAATGTAGATACACCATTCTAAAGCAGAGAAACAAAGGCAATGAGTATTGTAAAGTTAAATTTAAAAATAAATAAATAAATAAATTAAAAAAAAAAAAAAGAAATTATGAAACCTTAAACAAACTCAACTTTCCTGCCAAGACCTACTGAAGGCAAAGGGGATGGTAAGCATCAAGTAACACAAGGTAGGTAAAATCGATCTACTACAGAGCTCACTCAAAAAGTATAATAAGTTTAGTCATCTATGCATAAATACATTGCAACAATGCCATCCTCTTTTTTTAAACTTGGATGGATCAGGTCTTCTAAAATTATATTTGACAAGTTGTATTCTAGGACACCTTGGGGACATGAAGTTATTACTTACGGAATGCAAAAGAATAAGAAGATTCCGCTGAAGAAACACAATGGTAACGGTTATAGAGAATATTTTCAGTCAACAAAGTCTATCAAAGGAGTATGAAAAGTTTAGGAGGGAGCCAGAAAGCTGGAGATGCCATCAGAATGAGAAAGCCAACAAATTTAAATTTTGAAACATGCAGTACTCAGGGGTGAAAACCTCGGGGCACAGCGCTTGGTTCTGTTAGAATATGTAAAAATGACTCCCTGATACATCACTTAAAACCTACTGCTGTGACTGGTTCTGAAATAAAATTTATTTCTGAAAATGATCTTAGAAAGATGGCTTTTCATCAAATTTCAGTTGCATATTTGCAAATATGTATGTCTCTATAAATATACACATTTATATGTGTGTATATACAATAATAGAAGTTCCTTGTATCTCCTCCAAATTATTTCAACATTTATCAGAGCATATATTGCCTCTTTAAAAAAAAAGGCTTCTTTGTACAGTGCTTGATTCTTGAGGTCAAGGACTATGTANTTTTTCCAGTAGTCATGTAAGGATGTGAGAGCTGGACTATAAAGAAAGTCAAGCACCGAAGAACTGATGCTTCTGAACTGTGGAGAAGACTCTTGAGAGTCCCTTGGACTGCAAGGAGATCAAATTAGTCAATCCTAAAGGAAATCAGTCCTGAATATTCATTGGAAGGACTGAAGGTAAAGCTGAAACTCCAGTACTTTGGTCACCTGATGTGAAGAACTGACTCATTGGAAAAGACCCTAATGCTGGGGAAGATAGAAGGAGGGAGGATAAAGGGACAAGAGAGGATGAGATGGTTGGATGGCATCACCAACTCGATGGACATGAGTCTGAGAAAGCTCTGGGAGTTGGTGGTGGACAGGGAAGCCTGGCGTGCTGCATTCCATGGGATCACAAAGAGTTGGACACGACTGAGCGACTCAACTGAAATGATTGAAGTTCACGGCTTTCCTGGTGGCTCAATGTGAAGAACTTGCATGCCAAAGCAGCAGGCTCAGGTTTGATCCCTGGGTTGGGAAGATCCCCTGGAGAAGGAAATGGCAACCCACTCCAGTATTCTTGCCTGGGAAATCCCATGGACAGAAGAGCCCAATGAGCTACAGTCCATGGGGTTTCAAAAGAGCAGGACACAGCTTAGCAACTAAACAATAATGATGTTGAAGCTCACAATCAGTCACATTTTATTGCCCCAAACACAAGGACACAGCTAAACCAGGCAACATGTAGACTAGGGCAGTGTTAATTTTCTTTTCTTCTTTAAAGGTCATGAAGTAGGCAACCTTAGAAAAGATGTACAGTTTGCCTGGCATCATACAATCCACCAGTTTCTGGTGCTTGCATCTCAAGTGGTATTGTTCCTGGACCTGCTAAAGAGACACCCTCTCCTCAGAACATGGGGAAAGCTAGCCTCATAGTCCATACATGATTAGACCTCACCTACAAACACATACAACCAGTAGGAGCGTACGATCTGCTATGCCATCCATCTGGTGTGGCCCATCAGGGGATTTTTCCTGACCTCATAAGTCTGTGGAACAAACATTTACAAGCATGAGCTATTCTGTGTGAGAGAACAATGAGCTCTGGGCTGTAGAAGAGTCAGCAGGAAAGAGAAAAGCAGATACCCAGGTAGAATCAGTGAAAATGACAGGCCAGGAGGAGCTGTGACCCAGCGAAGATGGCATGCCCTGAACGTGAGGGAGAGACTTTGGTTCCGGTTTGCCAGAATAAGAGGAAGGGAGATCCTAGGCCCAGAATGGGACAGGCTTACACTGCTCGGTAAATTATCCCAGGAAGTCTCAAATCGCCCGCCTTCTCCACTGTACTTTGTCTCTCCTTTATCAGCTTAGAAATAGCTAGGAGAGTCCGTGCCCTTGTAACTAAGCCACTCCATTTGGCAAATGCTCTCATGATGCTTTTCTGACCTCAGTATCTGTGGCTTTCCTGAAGGGCCCCTGGGATACATGTTCTTCACCCTGAAGCAGCATAAAAGTCTCTTATTCCTCTGCTGATACCAGCAAAAGCTCACAGCCCATGAGACCAGGCGAATCTGAAGTCCACACACCCAGCAACGCTGCAGGCAAAGCCTTGGTCCTCTCTCTCTGACTCAAATAGCCCGCAGTTATCTGAGCGAGCAGCTTTGTGACCATAATTTCTGGGTGGATAATAGCACCATTGTCTTCAGACACAATAAATGCCCCTTTCCTAGCCAATAGTAGATTTCTATCTAAACATCAAAATATTCTGTTTTGGTTTGGATTTTCCTGTGTTCCCCCAGAACCTGCCTGCTTTTAATTGTGGTGTTAGACCTATGAAAGCTTGGGTTGGCAACCTTAGCAAACAGAAAACAAACAACGGATTGTTATCTATTTAACCGCATCAGTAGCTTTGGCTCACACTGTTGATGGATGCTATAGGATGCTGTCTTTCCCGCTCCTGTTTCCCCATTTATTTGATTCCTGATGACTTAGCTGCAGGCTCTGCGTCTGGGAATTGGAAGGGAGGATGGTCTCTTTCTCAAAGCGAGTTGCCAATCTGTCAGATACCCCTGTAGCTCAAAGGTTTTCATTAAGTATTTTTCAGACATACCTTCACTTGCAACAGCTCATTATGGCTGCTCTCTGATGTCACTTGGTCCAGCCTAAACCTTAGGTTCAAAACCTGTGCTATTAAGGCCCCTGGAGTGTACCTGAAAACTAGTCTTTGCCAGGAAACAGGGTCAATGTGCCCTAGCTAGCACAGGTGTTCATCATTAGATGAAGGCCTGGGAAGCTGCAGGAAATAATTCCTAAAGGCCTGGCTTCCAAAAGCCAGCTGCCCATTGACTCTGGGCTTCTTTTTTAATATTGGAAGTGATACGTAGAATGATTCCAAATCTGTTGCAAACAATATCTGAGTAAGGGAAAGCTGAAGGCTAGTGCTGTTTTTTCTAAAATATTTATTTACTTGTCTGGGCTGAGTCTTAGTTGAGGCACACAGGATCTTCAGCAGCATGCAGGATCTTAAGTTGCAACATGTGGGCTCTAGTTCCCTGACCAGAGATTAAACCCAGGCATCCTGCTTTGGGAGCTGGAGTCTTAGCCCCTAGACCACCAGGGAAGTCCCAAGGTGGTGGCTGCTGCTGCTAAGTCGCTTCAGTCGTGTCTGACTCTGTGCGACCCCATAGATGGCAGCCCATCAGGCTCCCCCGTCCCTGGGGTTCTCCAGGAAAGAACACTAGAGTGGGTTGCCATTTCCTTCTCCAGTGCATGAAAGTGAAAAGTGAAAGGGAAGTCACTCAGTCGTGTCCAACTCTTCGCGACCCCAGGGACTGCAGCCCACCAGGTTCCTCCGTCCATGGGATTTTCCAGGCAAAAGTGCTGGAGTGGGGTGCCATTGTCTTCTCCAGCCCCAAGGCTAGTGTTATTAAACACATCCATAGAAAGATGAAGTCCAGATTGCCTGGATGCAGGAGTAGAAATCTATCAGATCTAAGTCTTTCTGATAATTGGGCTTAGAGATGAGCTTTCCAAGCTGCATCTGTTGTTTTAAACTCATAGTCTTATAAAAGGTGCTGCTGCTGCTAAGCCGCTTCAGTCGTGCCCGGCTCTGTGCGACCCCATAGATGGCAGCCCACCAGGCTCCTCCATCCCTGGGATTCTCCAGACAAGAATACTGGAGTGGGTTGCCATTTCCTTCTCCAATATAAAAGATGCTGGATTCAGCCAATGAGGATAAATGAGACACCTACTATGAAATAAACCGCAAACCTAGGGCCACGTGGCACAAAACAAGCATGATATAGACTGAGAAGTATTCTATGGATTGAAAGTTAAAATGCATGTTTAGGGAAACAGCATGAAGATGTGTACATAATGGAACCTGAGTCCAAAAGGGACTTTAAAGATAATCTAGTCCAGAACTCCCAATTCTGGATGTACCTCAGAACCTAGGTGACTGGTCTGTGGTTGAGGGTCTAAGTAACCAGAACAATGATTTTCTGCAACTTTCATATGCTTCAGAGTTTGGGGGGACTGTATTGAAACAGATTTCTGGACCTCAGCCCCAAAGATTCCAGTTCAGTACGTTGTGCGCAGGGCCCACACATTTGCACTTGTGAGATGCTCCCTGGCGATGCTGATCCATGTGGTCAGGAGGCCATAGTCCTGGCCCACAGCTGGTTCAGTGATTATCAAACTTCCCAGTGCATGGAAATGAAAGTCATACACAGCTTAAGAAATGGATTCCTGGGCTCCACCTCCAAAGTTACTGATTCAAGGAATCGCATTCTAACAAATTTCCAGGTGGACCCACAGTCTTAAAAAACCACTGATTTGTATGCCGAGGTGCCTTTTAGAGCCATCTGAAGTGTTTCTTCAAACTACATCTGCACTCAACTTTCTTTGTGGTCCAGATTAAGGATTACTGATAGAGCAAATCTCTATTACAAATAAGCATTTCATCCTTCTCACTTAATAGATAAGAACATTGAGGCTTACAGTAGAACCGTGACCGTGATGCAAAGATGTTGGTAGGAGAGCTATGGTCAGTGCCTGCTGCATGTCCAACTCAACACAGAAGCTCTGAAAAGAGTTCTGAGGATGAGGAGAGGGAGAAGACTTTGAAAAGGAGGCCGATATTATCACTTCTCAGTTCTGCCTTAGACTAGTCCTGACTTTACCATGGAGAAATGCATGAAAGGCAAACAGCTTCCATCACAAATAGCATTACAATCACTGTGTAAGACTGCAAGAAAAGCCTGAAAGGAAGATGGTCTGATTTTCCTCCCCCGAGATATTTATGCCTGAAGCAGATGCTAATGATACTGCCAAGTTTGATTCCAGCCCTACAAAAGACTAGAAAGTGAAAGTCAACTTTGTGGGTTTTCCATCTTGTAATTGTTCGTCTTTATAAACATCAATAAATATCATTACACTATTTGAGTAAATGGAACATATCAAATAAATGTACCCCCAACAAGTGTGGCACTGTGTCACAGACAGGGGTATCAACAGGTGTACTGTAAAAACTTCCCCCTGCACAATAAAATTCTCAAATCCCTGATGCTAATAAGGAATGATGGCATATTACAGAGTCAGCTGTCTACTAGAACTAAGCTTTTCTTCTCCCATCAGTTTCACGGAGGGTAAAGTGAATGTGCATTGGGCTTACACACACACTCCCTGTATACCACTTACAGTCACTATCTGTGACTATAAGTTATTAAACTTGACTGTAATGCTTCCATCAGAATTCATGTGCAGCCATCCTGTTAATACCATCAACACGTGGAGATACAGCATCCAAGCTTCCTAATTGGTTGAGTTACTTTTTTTTAACATGACAGTGACTCACGCAACTGTCACCCTGACAGCACAGATGTGGTAGTTCTGTTATTAGGCTGAATGATACTGTATTTCAGATGATTAAATCACATACCAAGAACCCCAAGACAATTACTCTACTTCATACCATCAGCCATCTACTTCATCTTCTACCAGCCACTTACCTAGAGTTTCAGGTTGATTCTGAGGCATAATTAATAGACCAAGAATGTCCTTATTCACACGTAACTGAATGAGCATGTGTCCTCCAACAGGCAGGCAATCTGTATACCTCATAAAGCAGATTGGATTTTGACTTATTGGTGTTTATGCCAAGAACTCAGGGAGTTGAATGGTTGACACATAGCACCATGCCGGCAGCTTTCAACCTGATACACAGATTTGTGTCTGACGTTAGCTGTCCCAGGGGAGCAGTCCCCAACACTTTCCCCAGTCATACATCTGTAAGTCACTTTTCAAAAATATGGTGTCAAAGCACCATGGCTGTATGGGAGCATGAGCAGATGGTTTCTAGTCGTGCCACCCCCAACAGATCAGTGAGAAACCCACACAGAGCTGAGCTGCTTAATCATGGTAGTAATATATCCAATCACCATACGGTACCCATTGAAGTTTGAGAAGTGTCTTCTGCAAATAACCCAAATATTTTACCGTCCTCTGAAGTGAAAGTTACTCAGTCGAGTCTGACTCTTTGCAACCCCATGGACTCTACTGTCCATGGAATTCTCCAGGCCAGAATACTGGAGTGGGTAGCTCTCCCCTTATCCAGGGGATCTTCCCAACCCAGGGATCAAACCTGGGTCTCCTGCAATGCTGCTGGATTCTTAACTAGCTGAGCCACAAGGGAAGCCCAAGAATCCTGGAGTGGGTAGTCTATCCCTTCTCCAGGGGACCTTCCTGACCCAGGAATCGAACTCGGGTCTCCGGCATTGCGGGCGGATTCTTCACCAGCTGAGCCATCAGGGAAGCTATCCTCTAGTCCTTTCAAATTGGGACAATATTTGACTCTAAGAGTCACTGTGAATGGCCACGTGATAATAATTGAGAAACAATGGTCAAAGCAGGACAAAATTGTCATTGTCTACCATTTCAGAAGGAAAAGCAATTCTGAGTTCCTGATTCCTGTTGAGTTGCTTATTGTCAAGTGAAAACCTCCTGCCTCTAGTCAAACAGCTTCTTCAACTTATCTTTCAATATGTTCAACCTCTATTTTTAGGTTAAAAGATGCACAGTCAGCGGTGGGAGGCAAATAGGTGTAGATGTGTCTTTATTGCCTATCTGTGTGTTTGTTGGCTTCCCTTCAAAATAAACACAACCTGATTTTAGAAAGTGAGATCCATCACAGTGAAGAACGTTGGAGGGCCTTTATAAATGTCCTTCCCTGGTGGCTCAGATGGTAAAGAATATGCCTGCAATGCAGGTGGACCCAGGCTCAATCTCTAGGTCAGGAAGATCCCCGGGAGAAAGGAATGGCAACCCACTCCAGTATCCTTGCCTAGAGAATTCCATGGACAGAGGAGCCTGGTGGGCTACAGTCCATGGGCTCTCAAAGAGCTGGACATGCCTGGGCAACTAACACTTTTTCAATTTTCACTTTCTATAAACCTCCAGCAATTGTCTGTGTGGCACAGAAGAAAATTTTCTGGAAGTGAGGTCGAGTTCCAAGCTGATTCTGCCCCTCATCAACTACAGAAGCTTGGGTGTGTCAATTATCCCCAAACTTTTGTTCTGTCATCTGCAATATGAAAATGAAATGACTTTAAAGTATGGTTTGAATAGAGAATAACAGCATCAACGTATGTGGAAGACTGAAAGCTCAAATATAAGTCTGTGAGTGTGCATGTGTGTGTTTGTGTGCATGGGTGTGTGTGCGTGCATGTGTGTGTGTGTGCATGTGTCTGTGTGTGTCTGTGAGACAAGTTGTTTTAATTTTATATCAGGCTGAAAAGCAATCGGGTGGTAACACTTCTGTCAGAGGAGGAGACAAACTTCTAGAACACAGGCCGTATAAATTCTAATTGCTAGGACGTCGAGTGCTCACTGTGTGTGAGACACTGTAGTCTGCTGAGAGAAGGATAGTAATGAAGACAACTTGACAGTTTCTGACCTCGGCGAGTCAGGAAAAAGAGACAGAGAGAGAATACCTAATATTTTGCCTAATGTGACAAGTCGTGATGACTCTCGGGCACTCAGCAGCGGCTAAGCGATGCTGCTTTGCTTCCATCATCCTCAGAGGGCATGAGTCCTCCACGTACGAGGACCAGATGCCGAGCTGGGATCCTGCAGGGGATGAAGATGCGACGGCACAAAGGACAGAAACCGGTCCCTCTGCCAGCAAAAGCAGACAGATGACTGGGAAATCTTATCTGCAAATTTTGAGTAAACAATTTGCAAACTTCTTCCTTTTAAAATCCCTCGGGGGGACATAGTTCCCAGGACTGCCGCTAAACTGGCGTGCCTACAGCAGGGCTGGCCTCTGTCCGGCTCCTGGGGGCCTGCCCTGTCGCACCTGCTCCTCCCTTGCCCCCCTAACCCCCACGGTGCTCATCAGGAAAACGACAGGAGCAGCATGAAAAGTTAGGGGGTGTCTCCCAGCAGGTAGTTTTAGAAATAGATCCACCTACCTCCAGAGTGATCTGCAGTCACTGTTCAATTACCGGGAAACTGGGAAGGAACAGAAATAAACTCAGGGAAGAAAAGTCGACTGCAAAACCAACAACTTGGAAATCTGACATAGGAACCTCACAGAGAGCAGAATGTTTCTGCCTCTTAAAGACAGGGTTGCTGCCTGGGCTTTCTGGTTCTGGTGAGGAAAAGACAGAAGTTTTGGAAGGCTCCGGGAAACCAAGTCCCGTCTCTGCCATTTGCCAGGGCTGTGACTTCGGGCATGTTGTAATTTGAGGCTCAGTCTCTCCACGTGAAAAACTGACATAATTTCCTTGTTTGGACTGGAAGCAATAGCTGTGAAACAGTTTTCATGGAGCTTAGCACTTAATAAATCCTCATTGAAACGCAGTTAATTTTGTTATTCATTGAATTAATCCACAATCACCACTAATTAGATACACACTGTACACAACACTCTCATAAAAAGTAGAGAGTATGTGTCCTTATGGGCTTTGCAGGTGGCATTAGAGATAAAGAATCCACCTGCCAACGCAGGAGATGCAAGAGAGGCTGGTGTGATTCCTGGGTTGGGAAGAGCCCCTGGAGTAGGAAACGGCAACTCACTCCAGTGTTCTCACCTGGAAAATTCTACGGACAGAGGAGGCTGGCAGGCTATGGAGAGTCAAACACGNATCCACCTGCCAACGCAGGAGATGCAAGAGAGGCTGGTGTGATTCCTGGGTTGGGAAGAGCCCCTGGAGTAGGAAACGGCAACTCACTCCAGTGTTCTCACCTGGAAAATTCTACGGACAGAGGAGGCTGGCAGGCTATGGAGAGTCAAACACGACTGAGGGATGAAGCACACACACACGTGAACACGCATGTACACACACACACACACACACACACACACACACCCCTATTCTTGTGAAATAGATCAAATGGTTGGGATGAGGCACACAAGATCCTCAAGATTTAGAGATTCAACAAGAAAATTTATTTTGACTTACTATTTAGGTTCTGCCAAATTACTCTGTTCCCTAGTAGCAAATTAAACTCCCACAATACCAGCAATTTCTTATACAAGTCACTCATTTTCTTATTGAAATCCACATTGTCTCTTTCCATGGCAATTTAGTCTGTTATCACATAAAGTATTTCAGAGGTCCTCAGCCTCGTCATTAGTGACATGTTCGGCCAAATACATCTTTGTCCTTTGCTCTGCAGGATACATTTCTATCCCTGCAGGAGGTAGCAGCACCCCTAGCCTCTAGCCATGGGATCACAGTGGCATAAGGTTGTTAGATTTAGCAAATAGAAATACATACTAACCAGTTAAATTTCAGATAAACAGCAAACGATATTTCTCATGTAATTTTGGGGTAGAAATGTATCCTGAAGGCTGCTGAAAGCAGAGCATGAGATCCTTGAAGGAAAAAGGCCCAGAGGGTAGATCCTCCCTTTCTTCTCCAGTTCACCTTGCAGGATGCTGACAGAATCTTGACAGCCCAGATGAATGCTTCGTTGAGATGCTCTTACCAAAAGGGCAGTTTCCATAGGTTCTGAAGGTACTGGGAACGGCCGTGCAACAAAAAGCATGGATTTCAGTGACAAAAGACAGCACTTGTAAGAGAAAACGCTTTCATGGCTGAAGCTCCATTTCCTACCAGTTCAGTTCAGTTCAGTTCAGTCACTCAGTTGTGTCCGACTCCTTGCTACCCCATGAATCATAGCACGCCAGGCCTCCCTGTTCATCACCATCTCCCGGAGTTCACTCAGACCCACGTCCATCAAGTCCGTGATGCCATCCAGCCATCTCATCCTCGGTCGTTCCCTTCTCCTCCTGCCCCCAATCCCTCCCAGCATCAGAGCCTTTTTCAATAAGTAAACTCTTCTCATGAGGTGGCCAAAGTACTGGAGTTTCAGCATCATTCCTTCCAAAGAAATCCCAGGGTTGATCTCCTTCAGAATGGACTGGTTGGATCTCCTTGCAGTCCAAGGGACTCTCAAAGAGTCTTCTCCAACACCCGGAAACAATAATTTGACAGAACCAAAACAATGAGTCAAAAATCAACTTTCTTGTGAGATCACAGAATCTTGAGGACTGTGTGCCAACACCCTGGTGGATGGATGGGAGACTGCAAAGCAACTAACTGCTGGGAAGATGGACAGCACATTTCTAGAATTTTAGAGTTAGCAATCCCCTTTACCAAAGTCCACTTTCAAGATATGAAAAGCTGTATTCTCCAGATGCCCTAATTAGCTAAAAAATAAAACCCGTAAGTGATGGAACAAGTTGGTGACAGAGGGGCCTCCAAAGTCCCCTTAGTCCACAGATACGGATGTTAATATAGTTTTCCATACCTAACGAAGCCAGGAGGCCCATATATACACACTGAACGCTACACAATGCCACGGACAGCCGCTCATGTAAACTCTAATTGCCACCTGAAGAATATTCGCCAGGGTTGCCAAAGATCAGATCTGGGCTGCAGACCATGATCAGTGCTGGGAAATTAATGAAGGCATTCACTTTTTACTTTGCAAACCTACATATCAGTTAATTTCTTACCAACACAAGCTATCTTCATCTGTAAAGCAAATATAAAGAGAGAGTCCTTTTGGACTGAACCTTCTAGGATCCTGTCTACTGCTAAAGAATGTTCAAGAGCGGCAGGTATACAGTGACCTCCAAGAACAAGGCCAGAACATAATGGCTTTGCCTTCTGTCCACTAAAAAGGTCCTAAGGCACCTTTTGCCCCTTGGTGTTGCCACTACTGATGATAGCCGTGTTCACACGCATAGCAAGGCTTTCCAGAAGGAGATTCCATCAGCTTTGCCGTATATGAAAACTGAGATGCACCCTTGCTGTGCTAGAAGAGGCTGGGGAATGTGATCACCTGGAAACTCTCTGTGGTCTCCTGGAACCCCCCAAACATGTCTGCCTCTTTTCACATGATATTCATTCATCACCTGTCCTGATTTTCATGATTTCATTTGCAGTTTCATAACCTCAAACTTACCCTAGAAAGGACTCTGATGATGGGCAGGGTCGTGTCTGCTGCAAAACATTAAATCAACATTTAGGATACTAAACAGACAGCAAAGAAGAATTATCAGTACTTCTTGAGGTGTAAGAATCTTTCTTTCATATGTCTATTTCAATTGAAAGAGCTATTTAAAATTATGGGCTAGATTGTTTCAGTGAAATTTGATATAATTTGCTACTGATGAAACGGAACAACCTACCTCTGGCCCCAGTTACTCTTCACTTTCTGCTTCATTCTGTTCAAGGGGGTAAACTATGTTATATATATATATATATATAATANGGAGTAAGCGTCTTTTAATTTCATGGCTGCACAGTCACCATCTGCAGTGATTTTGGAGCCCCCCAAAATAAAGTCTGACACTGTTTCCCCATCTATTTGCCATGAAGTGATGGGACCAGATGCCATGATCTTCGTTTTCTGAATGTTGAGCTTTAAGCCAACTTTTTCACTCTCTTCTTTCTCTTTCATCAAGAGGCTTTTGAGTTCCTCTTCTCTTTCTGCCATAAGGGTGGCGTCATCTGCATATCTGAGGTGATTGAAATTTCTCCCAGCAATCTTGATTCCAGCTTGTGTTTCTTCCAGCCCAGCGTTTCTCATGATGTACTCTGCATAGAAGTTAAATAAGCAGGGTGACAATATACAGCCTTGACGTACTCCTTTTCCTATTTGGAACCAGTCTGTTGTCCCATGTCCAGTTCTAACTGTTGCTTCCTGAACCACATATCTATATGGATCTATAAATGTATATATGTATGCACATATATATACACATATGCATCTATATCTATACATCATGCTTAGCATGATCCCTGATATGCAGTGTATATCAAATAAACATTCTTTTCTATTAATAAAATGGCTCTTACAGCAGTTAATATTAATGTGTGAATATTATTCTATTTAAAAAGAGGAATACCAATGGGTAAACACTTAAATCACCAAAAAACAATTATAAAAAATCTTATGGATGACTAGAGTTACCATGACATTAAAAGATGACATTAACTTGTTTGGTGAGTAGTCAAGTTAGATTTTAGACTCAAGATTCTGAGTTCCAAGAATTAATAGGCCAGGAGAATGCTGCTAGTGCTCCTACTAATCGGGCGTTATGTAGAATCACTTCATCCCCTGGTTCTTTTCAAGCCATGTGACTGTGTTCATGGGATGGAACCTTTTGCAGAAGCTGAGAATGAATGACCTGCTCTAAGAGTGCATCGTTTCAAAATGAAGACTTGCCCTTTATCTCATGTAACACCTCCTCTCCCAAGACAAGAAAACAGAAAACCTAGCCAAGTGTATTCTTTTATCTCTACATTTGTTTTTTCAGGAAAATTTAAGAGATTGGTTCTGAATCATTTACATTTAATTTTCCCTTTTTCTACACACTATCTATCAGCCTAGAAGACATCTGAGCTTCTGCAGAAATCCTCTGGTTCTCAAGAACTCCAAGCTTCACTTGTGCTAAATCATTGTGCTGAAAGCTTATCCACAGACTTATTATTTGGAAAACCCATTGAGTCTTTTTTTTTTTTTAATTTATTTATTTATTTATTTTTAAATTTAATTTTACAATACTCTATTGGGTTTGCCATACATCGACACGAATCCACCACAGGTGCACACAAGCTCCGCTGGTAGATGTCTCTCTCTGCATTACTATGGCTTGTCTATTATCACAAGGAAAGTCCACTCTTTTCCTTGGGAAATGCAGAAAGTCTCAGTCAAACAGAAAGGCAGGAAAGTAATTTTGAAAGCAGAGTAGATATCTGAATATATACATTTAGTTTTGTTTTACAGTTGTCTTGCATTTTGCTAATTTTCCAAATGAAATTCTGTGAGTCAATTTCTGAATCAAGCATCGCAAAAGTAGGCATGAAAGAAGACCTAACTCTAAAAACAGACCTATGCAGTCATTTCTGAACATTCAACCTCCTTCCCACCCTGCCTCCACCTCCTCCTTCCTTTCCATCATCAGTGACCTTAAGAAGAGCTTTTGTGATCTTCATTTATGTTATAGCTTTGTATCTTTTTAAACTACTCTTGGAAAAACCTCTAGACTCTTCCTCTATACTACAGGATATACAAATGGCATAAATAAAAATAAACAGCTAACCAGAAAAGTTAAAAATCTATTTGACACCAATATGGCAAAAATAATACCCTTAAAGTATAAAAATAAGTGCTATCTAATAAACCTAAGTAAAATTCAGTGAGATAATAAGATACAAATAGAAAAAGATAGGCAAAGTGTATAACATGATTCACAGAAGTACACCTGTCTAATAAACATATAAAACATACAATGAATATAAAAGCATTAATCTCTGTAATAATAAAAGACATGCAATTTAAAACATGATAAAATTCCTGACCAGACTGTTTTAGGTAATACTCACTACTGGATGGTGAATAGCTCTTGTATAAACTTAGAATAAACAGTGAATGGCTGCTAGATTTCTGGAGAACCATTCACAGGTATCTACAATGAGCTTTCAATATTCATTCTTTTAACTCATAAATTTTATCTATTCTAAGGAATCATTCCTTAGAATAGATAAATAAGAATAAAAAACTGGGAACACATCATGTAAAACTAGGGAAATGACTAAAATTATGATACAGCTTTATGATAATAGTATATTCTAGGAAAACTTAAATTCAATTTGTGGAGAATCTTATTTAAAGATGAAACTATTCTGATATAGTCATGAGGGATAAACATTCAAAATGAGTGAAAATTAAAGGTCAAGAAGTCAAAGTGCCTGATTTCCAACTCTAGACTTGCCTCCTTCATGGGTACCTAAATAGAGCATCTTATATAAAAACAGAATCTCATCCCTGCCTCCTCTTCAGTTTACTCTATCTCTCGTGTTCTCCATCTTCATTAAGTCACCATCAATCTACCCACAGACCTAAGACAGAATTCTGTACGCCATCTTCAATATCTTAATGTCTATCATCTCGCAGGTCAAATTGGTCACTGATGGCTATCTCCAAAACAGCTGGCTAATTTGTCACCATTACCATTCTAACACTGGAATTCTGGTTTACATCTAAAAATTTCCTAACCTAAATACTTGAAATAGTCCTCAAACCTCAAACCGTCTCTCTGACTCCAGTTTTATCTCAGTGAAATCTGTTCTATAAATTTGACCAGAATGTTCTCTCTAAAATGGAAATCTGATTATGGCACTTTCCTGCTTAAGGCTTTTTAAAAGTTTTCTGTCACTTCAAAGATTAGGTTCAGAATGTGTATAACTTGGTAACCAAGGCTTTTGATATTTTGTCACTTATCTACTACTTCAGCCTCATCCCCTAAATGCCAATCGTTTTTCTCCATTTTCTACAATTTATATGATTAATTTATATTGTTCAATTTATTACTTTAAGAGGAAAGAAGAAATATATATCCTTATGTGATCCTTCTTGCCCTCTTCCCAGGAAGGGTTAAAAAATCCTGCTCTCTTTTCCTCCGGGTCTTTTAAACTGTAGACTGTGATCTTTTAGAGGGTCATAAAATCAATTTATTGGTTCATAGCATGAATTTTAAGTATAAGAGCAACAAAGATAGAACAGAAAATTTCATTCATTGCATGGAGCTAGGGTAAATATTTCTTTTTTCAACTTTTGCTTCAATTATATGTGGGTCACAGACAATGGAAGTTTGAAAGTCACTGCAGTATTCTGAGTTTCTCAGTATTTTATAAGTAATTTTATTATAGCATATAGATCATTGCGTCTGTTATTTATCTCTTTCACCTACTGACTGTGTGGCCTAAAAAGCAAAAAAGTATCTCCTACTCATTTTTATATCTCTGAATATGAATCTGTTGAAAAATATGCTAAACACAGAGAGCCACTCAGCGTATGTTAGATGAAAAGTGTGTGAGCAGGCAGGATGGGGATCTGTTGGTTTGGGTGTTAGTGAGTCAATCCTAGATCCTCACCCACAGGCCTGTGGTTTGGGTGTTAGAGAGTCGATCCTAGATCCTCACCCACAGGCCTGAGGTTCTGGAAGGGTCTAAAACACAGCATTATTTGTCTCCCCTAAAATCTGACCTCAAAGCATGGACGGGGAGACAGCTTTCCTACTGCAGGGCTGCTTTAGAATAAATTCTCATTTGTTTCTCAACTCCATCCTCAGATTCTTCCTGTAGAGTTCTACAGGTATAATTCTGCAAAGTTTAAACATTTTGTTTGGAAACGTCCCATAACAGGAAAATAAATAGTAAGCAGGAGACCAGAGTATGAGCTGGCTAGGGCAGAACAGAGACGAGAAACAGCAGCCTGGGGAGAGCAGACCCTGAATCCAGAGCAAAGGGAAGTGAGGGTCTGCCGATCCCGACCCAAGTTCCACCTTAATGCAGGTCTGAAGCCCTGTCAGTGATGGGACAGAGTGTGAAATCGGCCATATCATCACAGCAAGGGCAGGGCTGGAGTACAAATGCACTGAGGACCTAAGGCAGGCAGAGGAGGCCCAGCTCATTGGTCAGGCTCTTCCATTCTGCTTTGCTCCTACTCTGCAATTTGAACCACTCTGATCTTGAATTTATGCCCTGTGCCCAGTGAAATAATCATACTTGGCTGCCCAAAGACTTTATCTTTCAATACAGTGCATTACTTAGTCAGGTTCCATTTCAGCATAACAAGATTCTACCCTTAGATCCTGAAATATCATTCTTTCTACAATGCTACACACCACCTCCTTGGTTACCTGCCCCTTAAGCAAATTCAAATTGTTTAAAACAAAACTTTCTCATTTACTGTAGTTTCAAAGTTCTGCCTTCAAGAAGCAATTTATGCACTTCCCAGGTAGTACAGTGGCCGAAGATCTACCTGCTAATGCAGGGGACATGGGTTTGATCTCTGTTTCAGGAAGATTTCACATGCCACGGAGCAACCATGTCCATGCACCACCACCACTGAGCCCATACACCCTAGAGTCTCTCCTGCACAACAGGAGAGGCCGCCGCACTGGGAAGCTTGTACACAATAGCTAGAGCGCAGCCCCAGCTCACTGCAACTAGAAAAAATCCATGTGCAGCAATGAAGACCCAGCGCACACAAAAATAAATAAATATCTTAAAAAAAATTCTTGGAGTAAAAGAAGCAATTTATAATTTCACAGTGATATCATCGCAGTTCAAACATGATCTTATTTTCTTGCCTTAATGAAGCCCTTTAACATGAATTCAGCAACACTAATTATTCCACTTAAAAATAATGAGTGCCCCCCCTTTCCTCCTTGTTTAATTAATACCTTGTATTTGAGATGCTAGCAAAGGTTACAATGCCAAGTTGTTCTTCATGATTTTAAATTGATCTAAATATGTTCCCTAATAACAGGTATATAAGTTTGAACAGCCCTGGTATCTCTGAAAAGCACTGATATTATTTTATCCAAGCTGAAAGAGACTCAAGGAAAAATCTCCAATTTTTTCTCTGCAGCAGACTCCCAGTGATACAACAGCCAGGCAAGAAAGAACAAGTAGAAACATTTCATACACTGCATGTGAGAAGCTACATGTATCACATGACTCACACAACTTTAGATCTAGAATGGATCTGATAAACTGCTTCCGTTTTACTATTTCAACATCTTCACTTTATAGGAAAGGAAACCAAGGCCCAAGGAGAGTCTGCAGAATTCCTAGATTTGTTTAAGATATTCAATGAAACAGATGTAAAACCTATGATTATAAGCCAGTTTTCTTCTACTGACTTCAAGTGTCCATCTACAACGACCACTGATGGCTGGAAATTGTAAAATGTGGAATAGAGGGAATTGTGTTTTTAGTGGGTTCTTACAATCAAGCAGTTTTTTATTTGCTAACTACTTATGTGCTGGTTACTGTAAGATACAATTTAAAGATACATTTTTCCCAGGGGGAGCAAGTGGTAAAGGACCCATTTGCCAATGAAGGAGACATGAGATGCAGGTTCAATCCCTGGGTTGGGAAGATTCCCTGGAGGAGAGCATAGCAACCCACTCCAGTATTCTTGCCTGGAAAATCCCATGGACAGAGGAGCCTGGCGAGCTCCATTCAGTCCATAGGGTTGCAAAGAGTTGGACATCACTGAAGCGACAGCATGCACACACAATTTAAACAGGCCACTTGGTTAAATTAGCAAGATGATGTAATAGGAACTGTCAAACATGAAATATAATTAATTGCATCAGTTGAGTTTGGTCAATCAGTCATGTCTGACTCTTTGTGACCCCATGGACTGCAGCACGCCAGGCTTCCCTGTCCATCACCAACTCCCAGAGCTTGCTCAAACTCAGGTCATTGAGTCAGTGATGCCATCTAACTGTCTCATCAGTTTTCATCCCCTTCTCCTCCTGCCTTCAATCTTTCCTACCATCAGGGTCTTTTATAAGGAGTCAGCTCTTCACATCAAGTGGCCAAAGTATTGTAGCTTCAGCATCAGTCCTTCCAATGAATATTCAGGACTGATTTCCTTTAGGATTGACTGGTTTGATCTCCTTGCAGTCCAAGGGACTCTCAAGAATCTTCTCCAACACAGCAGATCAAAAACATCAATTCTTCGGTGCTCAACTTTCTTTAAAGCACAGCAAAAAGTAACTTTATATTCTCTTACAAATTTGATAGATGGTTTCTGAACAACACTTCATTTATCTCAGAGTAGAAACTTTATTCATAGAGGACTTCATATCATCACAAAATTCAAGGCCCTCAAGAAGGTCTCAAGCTCGAGGTTACCAGACAGAGATTCAGCTCCTCAGAGTGAGTTCCAAGATGAAGGAGCAGATTTCTAAGCTGTTTCAGACTTTTATACACATTTCCATTCCCCTTCTTCAAGGTTAGCCAAGAAGTCTAAAAGGAGATGAGAGTTCCCAGGGAGACTCATTTTGCTGTGCTCTTCAAAATGTTGATCTCAGCATATCTCCACAACCTGTACTCAATTTCCTTTTCTATTTGAACAGAAGCAGTAATGCTCTGAGGGTATGCTATTGCCAAACATGGTGCAGATCCCCCACATGGATTTTTAGTCAACTGCAGTCCACAGATCTAGGATGGAGATGCTGTTATTATTCACATTTCATGGAAAGGAATGGTGAAGTCCTCTGTCCCAGGTTGCGGCTCAGAACCACATCTGACCTGTGTCCTGAAACGTTGCTCCTCACTACAGCATGTTCCTTCTGAGATTCTTAGCAGCACCCAAGCCTACACCACCCCATCTGCCACACTCACCCCCATACACACACACAGACAAGGCTGCTGGCCATGGAAGAGCTCAAAGCTAAAGAGACTCTCAAGTATTGGGGTCTCACAAGAATGCACAGAAGTCACAAATCTAAAGTGAACTCTGCCGCTGGCAAGTGAATCCAAAGGCCATTATTGCTAAGAATGGCTTCCCTGGTGGCTTAGATAGTAAAGAATCTGTTTATAATGCAGGAGACCCGGGTTCAATCCCTGGGTTGGGAAGATCCCCTGAAGAAGGAGATGACAACCCACTCCAGTACTCTTGCCTGGGAAATCCTATGGACAGAGGAGCCCAGCGGGCTACGGTCTATGGGGTGGTGAAGAGTCAGACATGACTGAGAGACTAACACTGCTACTGTTGCTAATAATAATTAGAGCTGAAAACAGTCATAAAAACATGACAGCAGAGATGAGAGTGAACAGCAGAACGTTCAGTTCATTAAATTGTGCCTACTAGAAACTGTTTCAATGGGCAAAAGCCCCCAGATGAAACAAAACATTACTAAGACCACACAGATAATAAGCTGTCGAGCCAGGGTTTAAAACCAGATCTTGTAGATGACAAAGCTTCAGCTCAATCTACAACACTTTGATTACTCATTAGGAAATGGGCATTTATTCAAAACGCTATTGAAAAACACAATCTATGAATAGGAAACATTTAACAGAAACATTGCATTCTCCTGGCACCCAAGAGAGGCTTGCTCTACAGCGTGTGATGACAATAGTGAGACCACGTGATGCCTGCACCAACGGTATTCCCTTTTATGACTCCAAATAAACTGCTTTGTGTTTATGCATTTTAGCTTTGCTACAAAAGTATGTACACAGACACCAGCGACAGGAAGCACAATTCAGTATCCTCCTCGAAGAGGGAACGACTATTATTTAAAGAAAGACCATCTTATAACATTACTAAAGTAGTACACATATTATAAACCATCCTCTGCACTCTTTTTTTTTTTTTCATATGGTCTTCCATTGAGTTAAGATTTCTATGTTTTATAGCGTTCTCAATTTCGGACCAAATTTAGGTAACTATTTCCAAAGAGATAATCATGAACATAAATACATTCACCTTCCTCAGTGAGCATGAATAGCTTATGGATACCCTTCTGAATTCATCTGGCGACCTTAATCTATTTCTTGTTTGATGTTTATTATGATATTTTGTGAAACTTGCTTCACAAAGTGTCTATAAGAAACTCTATAGACTCTATGAAAATTTCCAAGTGCCAGGATTTTTGCAATCAAGCTGTGTGGAATTCCAGATAACTCGGAAAAGAAAAGGACATGGCCACACTGTTTGTGCTTTGTTCTATTTTTTAGCACTTTGCTTCTGCAGTTTCTATAAGAAAAAGCATGGGATTGGCAGAGATACCACTCTTACTATTGTTTAAAGGAAGGGAATATTACTATTACCAAATTATTACTGTCATGTAAAGGAGGGGAAATGCTTGAGTCAGGCTTCAGTGGCTTAAGATAAAGGGTAACAATATCTAAATGGGAGCTGTTAAATTACCATTGTTGCTCTGGCTTTTTCAAGAGCTTCCTTAACCAAGAATGAACAAAACAGTAATGTGGCAGTTCATGGTCATTCCTGGAGATTCACAGGAAAAATAACTTAAGGGCAGGTTAACCTCCAGACGCTTCAAAAATCTCAGATCACAAGCTTATGTGGATTTTTCTTGTCACTAAGTAAAGACAAATGAGGCATTTCTCTAAGTGATCCATTAAAGTTCTGAATGCTCAGGATAGTAATTTTAGCTGGTTCCTCTCTTCTGGAAATAAAACATAATTTTAACTGCACAGGAACTATTCATCAGCAGCTAATTTAATTTCACATTTAGACCAATTAGAGAAAGGGAGAAAAAAAACCTGAAGTTAAGCACTTGTTTATGAAATGTCCTTAACTAAAATTGCTCAAAGAGCTTTGCAATAACAGCTCTTTTCTCAGAAGGACATTATGCCTGAAGACAGAGGCTGTGTGTATACGTGTTCAGCTGCGTCTGAGTCTTGGCGACCCCATGGTCTGTAGCCCACCAGGTTCCTTTGTCCATGGGTTTTTCCAGGCAAGAATACTGGAGTGGGTTGCCATTTCCTCCTCTAGGGGATCTTCCCAACCTAGGGATTGAACCCGGGTCTCTTGTGTTTCCTCCATTGGTGAATTTTCACCACTGGGAAGCCTCAAGACAGAAGTTATCTCCTGCTAATGATACTTGCAGAGAACTGGAGGCAGGCGAGGCAGGGCCGGATACTGTCTTAACCATCGGTATACACCAGGCATCGCTTTGATGGCTTTACACAGACTTCACATTCACCCTACTATTTTATCTTCCTCTCCTCAGCTTTTACACACTTGCACCTTTGTATGTAGCTTTGCTTACTAACTCATTTACTCTAATAAATATTAACTGAGTATGTATGTGAGATATGTGCTGACTACTGAAGGGAACAGCTAGATATAGAATTCATGGGAATGGTGGATACAAAGTACCTAGACTGGTAACCACAGTAGATAAACACTAAACCATGGCTGAGGAAGTCAGTGAATGAACAAATGAAAGGAGTGGAGTGGGGGTCCCCAGCCTCCAGGATCTAATGCCTGATGACCTGAGGCATAGCTGATGCAACAATAATAGAAATAAAGTGCACAATAAAGGTAATGTACTTGAATCATCCTGAAACCATCTCCCCCACCCCAGTCTGTGGAAATATTGTCCTCCACGAAACTGGTCCCTGATGACCAAAGGCTGGGGACTGCTGGAGTAAAAGATGAGAAAGGGAAAGCTCCTTTGGGGAACAGTCACATCAGACAAAAACACAGAGGTCATCAGCAACTGTTGGGAATGTCACAGGAATGAAAGTATTTTAGTTTGTTTCGAGCACAGAGTATCCCCTAGGGTAAAAGTGCTGACAGCATGCACGCACACACACAGGCACACATACACACACACACAGAAATTCAAGCCCATCCTTCGTACTCTTGACTGTACAACAGAAATCTTGGGAGACGAAGGAATCAAGCCCTCCTTCCTTCTCCACTGGGATTTTAGAGAATTTGCCTATGTTGGGGCAGCTCAACATTCTTGATGAGTCAGATTGGTTTCAGTTTTCGTACTTAATGCCAGAACGTGACTTTCTACATTTTAAAATTAGAGTTTTATGACGTATCATTGCATAGAATGCTCTTCCAATTGAGAATCAGAATGTTCCTTCTGAGTGAATGATAAATCTGGGATAAGGCAGTAGACGGCAACTTGCAATCCAGAGTTATTTTATGTAAAGCACCTTATGGCAATTTACAAGTTCCATCCAAGTCATCTTCCTAGAGATGAAGAAAAAGAAACTCAAGAGGAAGAATGACTAGCCCAAGGTCATAACAAACAGTTTAACAGTCTCTAGGATCTATGTCTTCTGGACTAAAATACAGTGCTATTTCCATACTAACAGCCACCAAAGAACAAAGACACTTCAACTTTTCCGGAAAATTCTATAGCACTAACAGCCTTTACCATCTCTATTATGGATTTAATACCTAATAATCACCCTTACAAAGTTTTCTGCAGGTTGGATTTTGGCTCTGATCTGGTGTCCCCAGGAACACGCAAAGGTAACTCCTCAGAGTGTCTCAAATGCCTCACAAGTCAACTTGGTTTAGCCACTGGATCCTTCGGCACTGCCCTAAATTGTTCAAAAGAGGCCGGGTTAGTGGATGTCTGACCACTCCAATTCCATTTAAAACTAAGAGACAAGACTTCTATGCACCACCTTCTCAAATTCACATTCTGAATCAGGCAGAGAAAGCCAAATGAAATTTCAGTTTTTCCACAGTTGATCCACTGAGAAATGACACTGTTGTACTAAACACTTAGCAGCAAGCCACGCTTTGCTCTTACAGTCTTGTTCTGAGGAGTTATCTGAAATGTCATAATGAGTGATAAAGATTAATTATATTATATGATTAGTAATGTCTCAAAAGAGCTAAACCAGGACTGGCGTTTCATTATTTTCCTATATTATTAATAAAAAATTATGGAGCAGACTTGGTTTACTAATTCCTTTAACCTTGGACAGATCTTTAATGTGTGTGTTGTGGTTTGACATTTCTTAAATTCCAAATATGCTTGTACTTTACCCCCTCTCTTGATTGGCTTTGATATCCAGGTTCTTCCCATAGTAAGGAGGATCACAGTCCTTATGCCACTGACATGTAATTCTTAATTTATGGAAAGCTAACTGCTGTCTAGAGCTAAAAATCTGGATTTCATTTTAATCAAGGTCCTAACACGTACTTCTGTCCAAATTCAGTTCAGTTTAGTCGCTCAGTCGTGTCTGACTCTTTGCGACCCCATGGATTGTAGCACACCAGGCCTCCCTGTTCATCACCAACTCCCAGAACTTGCTCGAACTCATGTGCATCGAGTCAGTGATGCCGTACACCCATCTCATCCTCTGCCATCACCTTTTCCTCCTGCCTTCAGTCTTTCCCAGCATCAGGGTCTTTTCCAATGAATCAGTTCTTTCATCAGGTGGTCAAAATATTGGAGCTTCAGTATCAGTCCTTCCAATGAATATTCAGGACTAATTTCCTTTAGGATCGACTGGTCTGATCTCCTTGCTTCTGTCCAAAGTCGTCCAAAAAGGGGATAAAGTAAGAGCTAAAAGCCCCAACCTCTCCCTTCAGCCTTGTATCAGATTGTTAATTCCAGGGGTGCCACGACATTTAGACAATGACAGAGTCTGAAGAAGCTGATAAATCAATATGGGATGGAAGAAGAGAAAGACGAAAACACATCAGTTGCCTACTCTTAGCTTTCTCTCTTACAAACCTGCCCACGGTCCACATAAAATGAGCATTTCAGGTAACAAGACACTTAATGTATTCATCTTTTTAGACCACATCAAAGCTCTGGGTCGAAGTCAAGACTCCAGAGTTCAAGACAGACTTAGGCTCTTCAATCAAGGCAAGCGATTAAGGCTAGTTGAAAGATAATGTGGTGTTATTGTCATTTTTCTGTCCTGTGTTTGTTTATACTACAGGCAAACTATTTCCTTTTCTTGGTTTCAAAACAAGCTGAGCTGTTCTAATGTTGTCCTTTACATAATCAGTTTCTCTCCTGTGTCTTGCCCCTATCATCAATAATGCCTGATTAAACTGCAGGAATAGATCAAGCATTTATATTTATTCAAGTAAACATGCCATAAGTGTCTAGTCCATTCTAAATAGCCTTACATCCTAAATAGGATAGAAAATAAACTGAACGTGATCTCTGTTCTTGAGGAGCTTCTAGGAGTTTAAAGGAAAGAGTTCAACAATTTTTAGCTTGTAATATGAAAAAGGTAGATAATCCCAATTATAAATACCTTCACTAGAAACCAAAAATCCATTTGAACATGGGTTATCACTCTCCCTAAGCTCTATTCCGGAAACTCTACAAGTTTCTAATGAATGATCCAAATTAGGAAATGTGATGTAAACCCACGTGCCTCATTGATCCCAGGTGTTTGGTTCCTAATTGCAAAGCCTGTCACCCGTCTGGGTAGAGAGAAAAGAATGTTTGAGGGAAAGCATAACCAGGGTGTTAGCATCACATAACTTGTAAAAGCTAAGATTAGAGGAGGGAACTAATTGAGGGCATTATTCAGAGGATAAAATCCAATGTGGTGTGCTTCCTTAAAAAGCACAGAATAAAAGAGTTGTGAAGCAAAGTCTAATTGTTGATATACATATCACAAGAGAAGTTCATAACTACAATAGTAGTGCCCAAGCGCCCCACCAAGGAAGACCAAACGTTGCTGTCTATCGTCATCTGCTTGTTTCCAAGCCAGGCTATTGTTGGTAAGACATAGCTGGGAAAAAAAAAAAAAAAAAAAAACCTGCTTATCTATAGGCTGTTTGTGAAAGCCCCCTCAAAAGTAGAACAGCACAGAAAACAGGATCCTTGAGACCCACATCACACATTCTCATATTTATTTTACATGTCATACAATTGTTAGTTCACTGCAGCAGCTGACTTTTTGTAAAAGGTTACACTCAGCAGGGGGTGGGAAAGGGTAACTTGCAGGTTTTGAAAAAAAGAAAAATTCTTGGCCCCTAAGCTGCCTGATTCCTGGATTCCTGATTCCTGTATCTTCTCCCATGAATCTCTTCCTCTGGCTGGGTTTCCGTTTTTTAAATTCTCTCTCTCTCTCTCTCTCTCTCTCTCTCTCTCTCTCTCTCTGTGAAAAGGGAACCTCCACTGCTGCAGAGCGAGGTCATTGATTATAAGCCACAGGTGTATTGTCAACACAATCGAACTCAGTGTGCGAACAGAGGTTCCTATGTCCCTCACTCCATGATGGTGTCAAGCACAAGTTTTTAGGAAAATGGGCTGCATTTTCCACACGAACACATTGTTTCCGATGGCTGTTTCTTCCTTTATCACCTCAGCTCTTTGTCATTCCATTCTCTAAGTGATCCCAGCGCTGCCACGAACGATATAAATTAAATGCAGTACACGTGCAGCAGCCACACGGCTTTTCTGGTTCTGTATTGTCAAAGCACTTTGATGTCTAAACCAGGGGATGAGAACTGGGGATAGGAAGGGGGTGGATGAAATAAGCATATTCATATTAATGTGCACCTGTATTCATAACTAAATCATGCAATTACACTCATGTTAATAAAGGCCCCAAAGTTCTGCTGCATGCAAACCTATATATACACAAGCATATATTCAGGCTCACTACCATAGAATAAACTATATGCAACACCATATAATTAGCTGCTAATCAGTAGGTCTAAGCTCAGTGTGTAGTGACTGCTATCAGCTCTGAGGGTCCATCCCTCAGCGCACAGGGAGAGCCTTGAGAAATGGGGAACGCCATACATCTCTGTACTCGCCCAAAGAGAAGCGGGACAAGGAAGAGGGGTCAGTTAGAAAGCCATCTTCCCTGGCCTGCTGAACAATGTCTAGAATTTAAGAACGTGAAACAGCCAGCAAGTAAAACCATTAGCAATTAAAGAGTACTCTTCTTCCTCATGGCACTTAGCATCCATCAACCAACAACATTTCTCAATTAAAAGAAAAAAAAATAGAGTACATTTTAAGAGATGTCCCAGGCTCTTCCTCAAAAACATATTTCACAAAATAGATTTTTGGAGTATTTAATAAAAGCCACACAATGTAAGTAGCGCTTTTTGAATACCTTTGATCTAGAGGCAGCAGCACTATTCTTCCTTTGGCATTTTGCCGATTCTACTCATTCATTCTTTTATTCATCCAAGCAAATACGTACAAGCTACTTAGCACTGGGCCTTGTGCTAAACGCTGGGGACATGAGACATTAACAAGTTAAAATGCCAGTTTCAAGACGTGACAGTCTCGTCGGATGAAATATGTGTAAGTCATCAAAACTATGGTCCTTGCAACATTGCTGATGTTTTCTCGAGGAACCTAGTGAGATGGCATTCAGGGAGAAGGTGGCCAACCGTCTGATGAAGACTTCTGCTGGTAATGGAGTTCACATTTGAGGAAAAATGTTCCATTGACTTCTGAACTCCTCTTTCTAAAAAAACTCTGGAGGACATTTCATACCCCATTATCTCTGTCTGATACCGCTGTTTCACACAGCAGTTTCTAAGAGAAAAATCCAACTATAGAACACTACTTAGGAAAACCCAAGCTGAAGAATAACAGGTCATTTGCAAAGCAAACAAAACAGAACTAAACAAAGAACAACAGAAGCAGAATTGCACTGAACCAGAAAGCGCGTGACATCCTTTCAGAGTTCCCAGGCTTTTCGCAGAAGGAACGCTCCCCATCGGGATCAAAAGATTCATTCTAAATAGGGCAAAGCATTTCCATCTCAGTTTTCCATGCCAAGAAATTGCGTGAATTGCCTTTGTAACCTTAAGGGAAAGACTTGTCATTCTCAACCTCAGTGACGACAAACCAACAGTCAGAAATACATTTAGAACTGGGTCTTGAACCAGATCCTTTGCACCAGGACAGTTTTGCAACCCATAGACTGTAGCCCGCCAGGCTCCTCTGTCCATGGGATTTTCCAGGCAAGAATACTGGAGTGGGTAGCCACTTCCTTTTCCAGGGGATCTTCCCAACCAAGGAATCAAATCTAGGTCTCCTGAACTGGAGGCAGATTCTTCACCATCTGAGTCACCAAGAAAGTCCGTCAACAATGACAACAATAATTAACTTGCATCTGAATAACAATGTTCACTTGTCTGGTCACTTTCCAAATACTATTTTACATGCCTCTCTTGTCTACCTTTCAATATGAGCAGAACTAACAATGTCATCTTTTTGTAGGTTACAATGTCTGCAACACAATGTACAAGTCTGGGGAGGCATCTGGATTCTGAATCAGACTACAGCTTTTCTTCTACTCCAACTTCCAAAGAATAAACAGGTGGAAATAGTAGAGAAAGACCCTCCTCACTTTACAAGTGGTCTAATTTTTGCTAAATTTTTTATTGGATTATAGTTGATTTGCAATCTTGTGTTAGTTACAGGTGAACAGCTAAGTGATTCAGTTATACGTATATTCATTCTCTTTCAAACTCTTTTACTTTACAGGTTGTTACAGAATATTGGGTGGAGAACACGGTGTGGAGGGATGAATTAGGACTTTGGGGTTAATTCCTTTTTTTTCAATCGAAGTATGGCTGACTTACAACATTCTATTTGTTTTAGATGCACAATACAGTGGTTAGATATTCTTCAGCAACCCAGTCCACCACATCCGAAAGAGTGGAAAGAAGTTATTTGCCAACACTGGCCAGAGGCCACATGTAAGTCTCAGAGACTCTGATTAGATAATATAGCACTCTCTCAGTCTTCTTGTGAGGCACTGAGTGCCACGGAACAACATTTCCTGCAAAATGACATACAGAGAACTAAAGACAGACAGACTAAAACTGTCCCTTCTTCTCAGGGTGGAGAGCACAGGAAGAAGGGCTTCGGGATCAAAAGTCGGTTTGTCTTTTTCCCCTCTATCCATAGGTCCCAATGGCCTCCAGCCCCCAAAACTATGACTGACCCCCTCGAAAGGGAGTGTAATAAAACATGGGCCCTATAGTATAAAAGGCATGTCCACACAGAACAGAATAGGGACAAACAATCCAAGACACATGATTTTAGAAACAAAATAGATTGTACCTCATGCCTACTCCTTCAAGGTATATATTTTTATATATCATTTTTGTATGATACACAACATATTTATGGGATTCCCAGGTGGCTGAGTGGCAAAGTCTTCGCCTGCCAGTGCAGGAGTTGCAGATCCAATCCCTGAGCTGGGAAGATTCTTGGAGGAGGAAACGGCAACTCACTCCAGTTTTCTTGCCTAGAAAAATCCCACGGACAGAGGAACCTGGCAGGCAACAGTCCATGGAGTTGCAAAGAGCTGGACACGACTGAGTGACTGAGCATGCACGCACGTAGAACATATTTAAATAAAACATATTTATATTATATATATATATATATATATATAATGTACACATATTTTAAACTAGCCACAGGAGTGCAGCATCATAAGTTGTCATAGATTCCTTTACTCGGCCTCCAGTCAGGAGCAGAAGAAACTCATCCTCAAACAGCAGGGTCTTTCAGAGTAAAAATGGTCTGGGAACTGCAAAGTTGCCCGAACTGCCACAGCCCATTCACTTATTAGCAAGTTCACAGACGTCCACCATCTGGACAGTAATAACCTCTCCAAAGGAAAGGGAGGCAGGAACAAAGCCTGTCTGATCAACACCTCTGTGGCTCCAAGCAGCAGGGAGGGCCTCCTCACAGGGCTTAGGGCTTTAGAGCCCACATTATACCATCACACCCCGCTCTTTTGTGTACAGCCAACATCAGCTCTTTCCCTCAGTGCAAACTTCTCACCAGTGTGCATTCAGAGGGCCTCAGATTCGCCATCCCTGATCCACAGTCACTAGGGAGGGCTCCTGTGAGCCGGGAGAAGCAGCCAGACTTAGGCTCTGGATTTGCTAAGCCAGCCTAAGACTGAGCCAGCACCACGGGTATGGAGCCAGAAAAAAAAGCAGATTGGCTCTGCTCAGAAGAGACGAGTGAATAACAGGACCACACAGTGACAGGGATACAGGATATGCCTCCAGAGGGGATGAGATGAGAGCTATCTCCCAGGTACCCTTCAAGAAGGAGAACCCATTACCTTATCATTAACAGCAATGTGATAACGAAAAGTTTAACAGGTGGAAAAACTGCAAGTCAAATGCAGATTAATCACAGGTCAAAACCTCTCCCTTCTGGCCCCACACAGCCACAAATTATAGACACTACAAAGGGTGTGATAATGTACAAAATGAAAGCCATGCAAAGGTTTGTAAGTAGCTCTGTTCTAAGCAGAGCTATTCAATGAAGTGATACCTTAAGTTCCACATTATTGCCTGAGACTGAGAGATCGAGAGCCTTGAAAAGCAGTCAGCAAACAAGCCCCACAGGCTAAATCAGGACTGTTCCAGTAAATAATGCCTTACTACCACAGAGTCATACTCTCTGCTTATAATTCTGTGCCCCTTCCACACTTTTGTGTATGCTAAGAAGGGAAAAACCAAAATCTATGGGTAAAGAATGGGAAAGAAGATTTTAGATCAAGAGTAAAATAGAACTTTCCAGAATAGTTAATGATCTAAAGGTGAAGGGAGAGGAATAATAAGCCATGGGCACATGTCATTTGAGATACCAAGGAGAAAGCTGGAAAATATTTAAGAAGGATGTCATGTAAAGGGATTTTTCCCCCCCTTGGCCAGGATAAACGAGTGGACTTTAAAGTTCCCACTCGACTCTTACAAATCTTGAAACTGTGTTCACAGTAGATCTTTAAAATACTTTAAAAGCTATACAAGTATATATGAGATTATTCATTTATTTTTCATACATATATAAAAACCAAAATACCTACAATAAGTCTCTGAGTCATGAGTGATTTATATTTTTTCCCATTCATCTTTTTTTAAAGCTTTATTCACTGAACACTGTTTCACTGGCAAAAGAGATAAAAATAATAAGTGTTTTAAAAAGCCATTATAGACATCATGTGTGTAATGTAGCTTATTCTATGAACACCCCTAAGGTCACAAGATCAGTCAAGACTGTGTCCACAGAACAAAGGTAATTAAGTTGAAAGATGCAGAGTATCAAAAAATTAACCAAAAACACAGCTGAGACTCAGCCCTCCAACTGGCCTCATCTGCTGTTGGAGCTGAAGCTCTCACTGACATCCATGCGACAGCCATTCAGGGAATACCAGCCTATGTGGGCGCCACAATTTCGAGGAGCCCAGTATTACTGCAAGGTCAGTGTAGAGGGAGCCATGCTGGGCAGTCTAGCTGGCAGGCTGGAGGGCACCAAGGTGACCCAGGGGCTGGTGAACGTTCATCTGGCTTTCCAAAGTGACTGGGGGAAAAGCTAATCCTAGTATCTTAGAAGCAAGACTTTCTGGAAATTGACTGGCCAATCAGAACAGAGGGGACAGGACATTTTAGAAGGTCTTGGGCGGTAAATATTTACCAGTGAAAAAATATTTTAATTTTTAGAAATCTGAACACCCATATTGGTACCTGCTGGGTGAACACTAAATAATTTAAATAATTTGTTTATTCCACTGGTAGAACCTAACCTTTCTTCTTTTGTCCCATGGCTTTCTTCAAGGGTTACCACATCCTTTGCTCTAGAACTTCCTTTGAATTGCATCTTTGCCTGCCAAATATTCCTGGTGATATGTTATTCTGAGTCAAAGAAGACACCGCTTGAATGGTCAAGGAAGTTTTTGTATCTAAAAAAAAAAAGTGCCAAGAATCTTTCAAGGAAGGAAAATGTGCTGTATCCTTTAGGAGCTGTGCCATCTAAGAGAAAGGAGAAATGAGGGACTCTGAAGAGTGCCCTTGTGAACCTGATTGCCACTTCTATGTTCTCATCTCAAAATATAGGAGGCCTAGAAATAGAAACAGAAGCAATCGATTACATAATTCCATTAATCAGTCTGAGCAGAACCTGGTCTGAATGCAGACTTTATGATGAGCTCTGAGTCTCCTATTGGACCATAAACCAGCAAATGAAATCCCAGAGAAGCATCCAAAAAGGAACCTAGGCAAGTCAATGCTCCTTTTTAACATAAGGAGCTAAACAGACAAAGAAGAGTTTGGTTAGACTCTGTTTCTACTTCCCAGTGTGGCCACACCAGGGATCACAAGGGAAGACTCAGCTTTTCTCCCACAAATTTTGAAAAAAATTATGAAATTCCATTTTCCTTTTAGGTTCTAATACTCTTAGGTTGTGGGGTCAGTTCAGTTCAGTTCAGTCGCTCAGTCGTGTCCAACTCTTTGCAACCCCATGAATCACAGCATGCCAGGCCTCCCTGTCCATCACCAACTCCGGGAGTTCACTCAGACTCACGTCCATCGAGTCAGTGATGCCATCCAGCTATCTCATCCTCGGTTGTCCCCTTCTCCTTCTGCCCCCAATCCCTCCCAGCATCAGAGTCTTTTTCCAATGAGTCAACTCTTTGCATGCATGAGGTGGCCAAAGTACTGGAGTCTCAGCTTTAGCATCATTCCTTCCAAAGAAATCCCAGGGCTGATCTCCTTCAGAATGGACTGGTTGGATCTCCTTACAGTCCAGTTCAACCATAGATTGTTAGACGGTTAGAGAAAGTAGGAAGACTGAGGACTAAAATCATTTTGAAGTTTAAATGTCCTCTCCCTCACCCCCATCTGAGGAATCTATTTACTCAGTGTAAATTGGAACTTTCTACCAGTGCCCTTAATAATATTTTTAATGAGATAACCAGCCAATGCTTTAAGTGAGGGTGTACAGAGATATGATATGTGAGATCTTGGCACAAATTCAAGAAAGAAATTAACCATTGATCAAGGTCAATGACTTGCCAGCTCCTGGTAGGAGAGATGACAACCAAATGTGGATCCACAGAAATCGGAAGTGATTGGATAAATGGAGTTAACACAACTAATTACCATCATTAGCCCATTCTCAAAAATGGCCAGGCTTTTATAAATAGGGTGACCATCCCTGGAAAAAGGTACTCAGAGGCTGGGTCTAATGGTCCCAGCTTTTGAGATGCCACTTGACCTTTCCAGCCTGACAGTGATTTGCTTCAGCCAGGAGAAGGCTTTCAAAATCAAAATGCCATACACAGCCAAGGGCGTGTTTCTTCATTCAATCAAGAGTTTAATTACATTGTTCATGGAAAGAAAGCAATGCTGTCACAGAACAGTCACACCACACATCACAAGCTTAGAGGAACTCCAGGCCTGAAACTTCTAGAAGGTGGACAAGCCCATGAAAAATACCCCAAAATGCATTATTTATAGGAAGCTCAGCTTTGATTCATTAAAAAGAAAATTCAGTGCCTTCGAGTTTTACTCCTTGATATTCATCATCTTTACAGGGCAAGTCAGTGAGATGACAGAAGGTGAGATATAATTTCCCCTCCTCCCCAATATGTCCCCAACAAACCAGAGATAAAATTTTGTTAACCTCATGTTGCCCATAGATTTCACTACAAGAAAAAGCTTCAAGACCACCTGAAAAGTAGATATCCAAGTGCCAACTGAAAACCACATATCTCAAGCTGTGGATGATCTATCCTTCAAAGTCACTGCATTTATAATGCCCCAGATAACATTTGTACTAATCTAATCCATTTAAATGCTAGATTAGTGATGGTAACTTAGTGAACGAAAAAGGAACAGGGGTTTGGATACACAGAATATGTTGCTGAAGTTCAATTTAATGAAGTAAGATTTCTTTCTAACGTCTCTCAACCTACTTCTCATCATCTCTCACCATCAAGTTATTCAGATTGGATGTTTTTAGTTTAATTCTGATTGGTCCCTGGAATGATAATTTTCAACAAGACAAAGATGAGGTACCATGGAAGGGCCAATGACTGCCTATGTATTAAGAAATGTGATATTTGAAGATCTATTTGATACGAACTAGAGACACTGAAGATTTAATGGTACCATGACCAAGAGGAGAAATAAGAAGGAAACTAGCACTGCCTTTGCTTTCCTGCCCGCTGAGAGCTGACGGAATCTTCGGCATAATACAGGTTATTGTGAAGTTATCACAGCAGAAAAGTCCAACCTACCTTTACTTCCACGTACACTCCCAGGGCTTCCCAGGTGGCACCAGCGGTAAAGACATGCCTGCCGATGCAGGACACATAAGAGGGGCAGGTTCAACCCCGAGGTCGGGAAGATCCCCTGGAAGAGGGCACGGCAGCCCACTCCAGTATTCTTGCCTGGAGAATCCCATGGACAGAGGCGCCTGGGCGACATCAGTCCATAGGGTTGCAAAGACTCAGAAAGAAATGAAGCAATTTAGCACACACACGTGCGCACACACACATACACACACGCTCCCAGGAAAGAGCATCAGTCATTCATGCTTTCTTCACTATTACATCATCATTATCATTTTTTAAGCACTATCTGAAGGAATAAAGAAAAACATATTCTTGGTCTTTTTTCTTATGCAGCCCATAGTCGCACTGCAGAGAGTCTTTGTATACATTAGCAGACTAACACCCAAGCTGCCCATGATTAGTAAGAAATGAACCAAATCAACAGGGGAATAGGAAGCAAAATTCTTCAAGGCACTGTGGGCTTGAGTGCATTGGAACTTTAGAGGAGTAAGCGGGAAGCTTGTGGGGTGACGTCAGTGGAGAGGCTGGAAGTAAGGCAGCCTTCGGACAGTTTTTCTGAACTTGACACTGATTAATGAGTACAACATTCAGTACCACTTTGTGCAGATTTGGAAGTCACATGAAAGAGTCGCAGCGGCACTGGCTGTTTCTAGAACAACACTGCTAGTTCATGAGCAATCACAGATCTTAGAGTATGGCAGCGATCTGAGCAGGGTGGATGCCCGAATTAGAACTTCTAGAACCCTGACTAGCACACACATCACCAGGGGGGATTTTGTGAAAATGTAGATTCCGAAATCAGCAGGTCTGGGATGAAAGCTGAGTTTCTGCATTTCTAACAGGCTCCTATGTGATGCCGATGCTGTGGGCCAATAGGCCACACTCTGAGAAGAAGGGTATTAGAGGATAGCTGGGCACTTCTGAGGCCTTGGAGGTAATTATTTCCCTCTGTGCAAAAAGAAGACAGCNGCTGAGTTTCTGCATTTCTAACAGGCTCCTATGTGATGCCGATGCTGTGGGCCAATAGGCCACACTCTGAGAAGAAGGGTATTAGAGGATAGCTGGGCACTTCCGAGGCCTTGGAGGTAATTATTTCCCTCTGTGCAAAAAGAAGACAGCCACAACTGGTCAAAAGCCAAGTCTGTTGGAAGGTGCTCTGTGTGTGGAGATCATTTTCACCTGGATCATATCTTTCATTCTCTGAATGATAAAGTAAATGTTTGAGAGTTTGTTTCATTGTTGTTTTCAGATTTACCTACTTACCTATATTTCAACATTTTAACAGAGCTCAATATTTTAATGTATGGCAAAAAGAAACGTAACTTTCCTCAAGTTTCACAGTAATTGTGTGGCAGGTAGACAAAGAAAAATGAAAGACCAAGCAAAACGAATGAACAGTGGTTTATTCCAAAAGGATGGGATTATGAGTAAGTTTCCTCTTTCTGACTCAAATATTCCCACAATAGCTGAATTTTGACAATAAGCATAGATGTCTTTTTAGGCAGAAATTATAATAAAGATAAGGATATAAACACCCATAAAATGTTGCAAGGGCCAGGCTGTCATCTCTATATGGCTGTCAGCAACGCCATGCAATTAGCAATACTTTGTGTTGCTGTAACCTTACAGGAGATACATTGGGCAACTGTGTATATTGTTCACCACTTGTAAGAAACAGAACAAAATCAATCAGTTTTAAATTTTCAACTTTTAGGATTAGTTTATTTTCACTCTGCATTTCGTAGACGAATCCACTTACCCGTATCTAATCATGAGTGAAAATAATGCATTCTTCCTGGCAATTCCAAATGGATGCTTTTCTTCCTAGCCACAGCAAATAAAATGGTTCAGGAACTAAACATTTGTACCCAGTTTTGCTTTTGGCTTAGTTAAGCAAAATCATCATTCCCAAAAAAAGGCTTTCAGTGTTTTTCAAACAAGTTTCCTTGCTGACAAGGCTCTTTTTCATAAAATCATATAACGGTCCCCGTTTTGTCTTGTTTTGTTTTTTTTAATGATGCACAGTCTCTTTAACAGAAAATTGGGTTATTGATTAATTGATTATATGCTGCTCACAAATGCCAACTTAAGCACAAGTAAGGAGACACTATTGAATGTTCATAATTCAAAGGCTGCAAGACCACGCTACATGGTTGCATTATTACCGTCTCCTACTTTAATGAAGACATAGCACAGCACTTTGTTGGCCTAATTTATACGATATATCAAAACTATGTGAAATGCCCTTACACTACAATGGGAGAGAAATTGCAACACATGTGAATTACAAAGCTTAGCCCAGTTGTTAAGGTACGGCATTAGCATTCAAAAGCTGTACTTGGAATGTTAGTCTTTTATAAAGGTGGCAGTGGATTTCTTTTCAGAGGAAATTAAAGTGCATGAAGCTGTCTTATAACTTGTTAGTGAAAACTGTGACATTTGAAAATGATTAACAGAAAATTGAGTTTTTATTTAGATACTCAATAATCTAGAAGAGTCTAAATAATAAATGGCTCATAGGAAAATACCATCCATTTGGAGAGGAGAAATTAGTATTGTAAAAATAATAACAAAGTGATAATAACATCTACTATTTATCTGGGATTCCCAGGTGACTCAATGGTAATAATCACATGCCAGTGTAGGAGATGCAGGAGACACAGGTTTGATCCTAAAGTCTAGAAGAGCCCTTTGAGGAGGAAATAGCAGCCCACTTCAGTATTCTTGCCTAGGAAATCCCAGACAGAGGAGCCTGGTGGGCTGCAGTCTGTGGGGTTGTAAAGAGTCGGACATGACTGCGTGACTGAGTATGCATGCACTATTTATCTAAGAATCACAGTATGAATTCAAGAATGTGTGTTTCACAGCCAGGACTTTAATCATAGGTCTGCAATTTACTGGCATGGAGCCATAAGAAAATTAGCTAAGATCATAGCATTTCACTTTTTCCACCTGTAAAGGGGCATACTATTAGGTCTTCTCTCATTATTTTACTGTGAGAGTAAATAATTTGATATAGGAATACACAACAGTTAGGGCTGAATGTAGCTGCAAGGGATGGAAACCCCATTACAATGATTTCAAACCAAATAGATCCTACTGCAGAGCACAGGGAACTATGTTTAATATCCTATAATAAAGCATAATGGAAAAAGAATGTGAAAAAGAATATACACACATAAATATGATGTATATATGGCGCTCTCTCTCTCTCTCTCTCTCTCTATATATATATATATATGTATATATAATTGAATCACTTTGCTGTTTAGCAGAATTAACACAATGGGTTTGATCCCTGGGTCAGGAAGATCCCATGGAGAAGGAAATGGAAACCTACTCCAGTATTCTTGCCTGGGAAATCCCATGGACATAGGAATCTGGTGGGCTACAAACCAGGGAATCACAGCAAGAGGTGGACATGACTGAGTGACTGAACAAAATAAATGAAAAATACTTCAATAAATTAAAAAAAAAAACGAGCAGTACTTTTTCTTACATTAACAGGAAATCTTAAAAGGAGCAAGTCCCAAGAAGGCATTGCTGCTCAAGAAAGTCATCGTGAACTCTAATTTCTTCTCATTTTCTTCTCATTGTCTGTAACAGGTGAAGTAATGCACAATGGCTATGACTTGAGGCCTCAATGCCACTTTCCAGAAAGAAAGGAGAAAGCAGCAAAGAGGAAGAGGTTGGTTCTGAGGTCAGGAGAGCAAAATTTCTCTGAAATTCCAAGAAGTCTACTTTACACCAGTCCCCAAGAACTAGGTCATATATACATTCCTATCAAGGGAGTCAGGGAAACAGTCTTTTAACTGGCATACCACTGATCAGAATGAAAAATATCCCTTTATTAAATAAGCAAACAGGTGAGTAATAAATATTTCATGCACAACACCTGTCATATCACTTTAGACCACAGAGTCTCATAAAACTGGCAGTCATTATTATTCTACATTTTTGCACTTTATACATGCCTCAGCCTCATTGAGACTATCCATGGTATAATCATCTGAAAGTGCAGACATTTTTTTGGAGTAGCTCACTTATATCGGAGATTTAAATACCACTTGAAGAAGAAGTTCCACTGGTGTCCTGGAGACAGAAGGGCTAAACCTACAGGGAGATAAGACATGGAACCTCTGTCCCCAAATCAGCCCTTCAACTCAACCTGAATCATATGTAGAGAAAAGTTACATTAGAAGAATTATTGTCTGAAATGGTTTTGGGAAACAAAAGGCTCAAGCAGCTTGATCAAGTTTAACAGAGAACAGCAGACTGTAGAGATACTCTGACACTGCACGTAACACTCAGAAAGGCTCCGGAGCTCGGAGGGCTTTACACACAGCACAGCAGCCACTGGAGAGAGGAGGCAAGATGCCCGGCAGGAGACGGAAAACACAGGAAGACATGGAGAAGTCCAGCAGTCCCACCAGACTGTCAGATGCATGGTGCTGCACAGCAGGCCACTCACTGATGCCTCTCCTCCCAGTGCACTCCTGAAAATACAGTGCGGAAGGCAGAAGGCCTGCTTTACAGAGTGGGGAGCATCAGTTACAATGAGGTATGATCTAGATTATGTACACTTACTTAATCCAGACTCACATAATACTAGTATAGACTTGCTGCTGCTGCTGCTGCTGCTAAGTCGCTTCAGTCGTGTCTGACTCTGTGCGACCCCATAGATGGCAGTCCACCAGGCTCCCCCATCCCTGGGATTCTCCAGGCAAGAACACTGGNGAGATCAAAGCAGTTAATCCTAAAGGAAACCAACCCTCAATATTCATTGGAAGAACTGATGTTGAGGCTGAAGCTCCAATACTTTGGTCACCTGATGTGAAGAACTGACTGGTTGGGAAAGACACTGATGCTGAGAATGATTGAGCGCATGAGGAGAAGGGGACGACAGAGGATGAGATGGTTGGATGGCATCATTGACTCGAAGGACATGAGTTTTAGCAAGCCTTGGGAGATGATCAAAGACAGGGAAGCTTGGCATACTGCAGTCCACAGCATTGCAAAGAGCTGGACACGACTGAGCAACTGAACAACCATCTTCAAGGAAGGATCCAAGGGCATCCTGCGGACTCAGCCAAACCATTATTGTGCTTAGCTATCCTGCCCCTGGTTATATTCATATTTGAATTCACTATGCTTTTGCCCACTCTCAAGCAAGAGGTAGATTCCTGCCCCCCTCCTCTGCCCCCACTGTCTGACGCAGGGTAAAGCAATTGGAGATTGATTCCCTGTGGACTGAAACTCGAAGATTAGAAAGGCAGGACAACTAAGGGAAGAGACTGGGCCCCTCCCAGACCACGTATTCCTCACTCTGGAAGTCAAGAGACCTCCTAGACCATACATGCAGAGAAAAATTCCATGGAGGTCAATGGGGAGTGATGTCAAGGGATGCTCTACCCACAGGTCTTTGCAGTATAACTCATCTTGGCTAAGAGGTGCCTGCGCACACATGGAAGGATCCTGAGATAAACTAAATATGGACTGTGAACCAGGCAAATCAAAATGATTGGCCAAAGGAAACCCAGAATAAATGCCCCATAAAAGTAATTCAAACTGCCACGAGGGTGTGACTCAGTGACTGTCTCTGAGCCCACTCATGTGTCTATCCACACATACTATACTTTCTCTTCTTAATACTCTACTTGTTTTAGTACTTCCTGTCTTTATGGGAATTCTCTTCTGCAAAGCCAGGACCTTGACACTGCCCACTGGTCTAGTGGCCAGGATCTGGGCCTTCACTGCCCGTAACCCACCCTCAATCTCTTCCCGGGAACCCAAGCCCCACTTCAAGGTGTTGCAAGTCGAGGCCACCGAAGATCAACCCCACAGCCTTTGCACTCCCTCTTCTCACCAGCATCTTCTCCCCTGCCTTTCCCCAAACTCCTCTCTTTAACCAAATTCACTTATTCTCCAGGTACCAACCACAACTTTCGTAGGGAAGGCTTCTCTGATTTGCTGAGTCACTCTCCTGTAATACTCTCTTTCTTTCAAAGCCTTATCTCACTCAAAATGATGGATTTATTAACAGATTTAATTACTTAGTATTTCCACCCCACTCTGTTCAAAGTTCTATTACCCTCTTAGCACAATAGTTGCCACACACTCAATAAATAAGAAAAGAAAGGGTCAAGGAAGTCTGGGGATGTATTTATAGCAACAGGCTGCCAAGTAAAACTCAATATCCTCATTCTTGCCAAATCTGAGCTTGGTTTAAGCAAGACTGACAACTATTTAAATGCCCTTCTTTGGGTTTTTGTTTTGTTTTGGTCAGTCAATCTAACAATACAAGGATGAATGAATTGGCTCTGTTGCCCCATCTGGCTAGTATTAATATATTAATGATATAATGAATAAACATGGTAGTTGAGACTTTTCGGAGTCTATCCCACTTCATTTGCTTTTTTTTTTTTTTTAAATGAGGGCATCCTTCTGCCTTGTAACCTATTTAGTTATATCTGTGCCTGTCACCCTCTCTTGTTGATAAACCCTTAGAGGGCAGAGACACATTTAACCTTTCATTTAATTATGGGTTTCTTTGTAACCTATAGTAAATGTTCAGTAAGTAGTACCTTGAGCAAAATTTGTGATCTTATTTGATCTTTATAATACCTCAATGATTTTGTTAGGCAGTGAGAGTCCTCCCCGAAAAACAAGAACACAAATTTTTGAGAAGCAAAACAAGTGCCTATGAATGACTGTACAATAAGGTAAACACCATGCTCAATCTATATTTTCTAATACATGACTTGGAAGAGCTTACTTAAAAGAGCACATTAAATTTGGGGCCCTTGATTATCAGAATGATATGAACAAACTAGAGGGAGTTCAGGTAGAAAAATAAACATGATTAAGCGTCTGGAGGGGTATGAAGGAAGATTAAATGAATTAAATATTTATGGTCTGGTTAAGTGAGGATTCAGAGGGGAGGCAAAAATGATTTATGGCTAGAATTATGTAACACACTTCAACACAGATGACACAGAATCCCACCGAGGGACTGTAGCTAGGTGGCGGGAGTCATGGGAAGATTATTTAGAACAGGACCATCTAAGAGGAACTATAAAATGAAATTTTAGCAGCAAGAGCTGATATGCTGCTGCAAAGTTTCCCAAGGGAAACAGTGAACAAATCATCCCAGGAGATCTCTCAAACCAGAAGAGAAAATAACTGGAAATTGTCCTGCAGGGAACAGTGCGGCCCAAACATTAGACATGAAAAGGAAAGCTTTGCAGATTTTCTCTCTAATTTATATTCTTCTGGGATCCCATGAGGCTGAGCAGAGATGAGGGAACAATGGATTGAGGACTCTGAGTGTGGGGGGTTCGCTTAGATGTCTCAGCCCTGGCTCACATCTCTAATGAGTCAGCACAGAGGCAGCATCTCCAGAGAAGCCACTGCTAGCACATACAAGGATTTATTCCATCCAGGGCTTTTCATTAGTGGGTCCCGTGGGAAGGGGTGAAACAATTAGGAACCTCCCCCCAAAATTAGGAGACGCATTTATGGGCACTGAACAAGGATGGGTTTTGTGTGAAGCCCACAATCACATACATAACGGTGATCCTGGGTCTATGTATCTTACCATATTGGAAATATACCCAAGTTCAAATGATCAGATTAGGATTTTTAACTCCTACTTGGTATTTATCATTACATCTCTGTGATTCAATCATCCTTTAGTTCCATCATACTCAGGGGATTTGTAAGGTTCCTCAAATTAAGCCTGGCACCCCAGGATCCAGCTTTCCTGTATGTGACATGCTACAGAGACATAATAAATAGGATAAACCAGGATGCTGTCAAGGAAATGGTTGCTCTAGGTAATCAACAATTCTACAGTGACTAAAGATCTCTCTTCCAGCTTAAAATTAGTGTTCGTTCCGGAAAGTTGTTCAGGGGAAGTCTGGACTAAGGTAAGCATGATACTCTATCAGACAACAACCTCTTAAAAGTTAGATGACCACCTGCATGTACACCTAAAAGCAAATGTTGCTTAGTAGGAAAAACAGAATAACTATTAATAGTATTGATGCCTCAAAGCAAACCGTTGCTCAGTTGGAAAAACAGCATCATAGAACTAGCTTGCTGAAATCACTAATGGCCAATAAATTTGTGGGGAAAGAAACGTTCAACCTAATTAACAAAAAAGGAAATGCAAATTAAAACCTCAAGGAGATGCTAGTTCATACCCAGCAGATGAGGGCAAATTAAACATGTGACAGTACCAGACGTGGAACAAAGACAACTGTCTTATGCTCCTGGTGGGAGTTTCAACACATGCCACTTGCCATTGTCCCTGAAAGTAAAGATGCCCTTAGTATGACTCAACAACTTCACTGCTATGTATGCACTCTAGACATGATGGCAAATTTGTTCCACAGTACATGTATGAAAACATTCATAGCCATAATTTTGGCAATAGCAAAATACTGACTTCCTAGAAGGTTATCAATGGTAGAGTGGATTAAGTGTGATTAACATCATGAAATATACAGCAGAGAAAGTGACTGAAATGCAGCACGATGCATTCTCATAGATGAATCTCAAATATTTAATGTTTAGCAAAAATATAAATACAATAATATATACATTATATTTATGTTATAATTGGCCAAGTACAGGCAAAGAAAAATCATATGTTAAGGATTCAAACATATGTGGCAAAACTAAAAAGAAGGCAAGGGACTAATGAACACAAAATTAAGAAAATTGTGGGTGGGTACATGGGGGTTGTTTCATTATAATTATTGTTATTATGATTAATTATACCCACCACTATATATATAGTACAGCTCATAACCCAACTATATCATACAATGTTGAAACTAGTAGAATTGGTCTACTCCACACTGTCATTTAAAAAAGGAAAAGTGTTTATGTTGCATAAAGAAAAGTGGTGTCCAAAGTGATAAAAGATTTCAGAAATGCTATAACCCATTAGTGAAAATCAATTAAATAATGAAGCACTCAGGTCTTGATTTGGAATTTCTTCTTTTACTTTAGACACAGAAGTAGTCCCCTACTTCTTAACAAATCAAAAATAGAAAAGTAAAAAACTGCTTTGAAGAAGTCTTACAACAGCGAGAACTTCGGGCTGGTTGTGAACAACTATTAGTAGATAAAGTGGATTTTACAAATCAGAAATAAAAGCCTTAGGAAAACAAAACAAAAGACCAAGACCATTTGATGGAAAATAAAAAGACTTGCAAAATGCGGTATCTTCAAAAATCATGCCTATAATATCAGAAAATAACTGAGGCACGGTTACGCCTGAGTTCTCCTAAGGACAGGTTCAAATATTTTCTACATTCTTAAAAGGCAGTTAAGAGAATGGATAAACACTTTTAAAGATTTAGAAAATTAATAAAATTGGGAAATACTGTATTTAACAAGAAACTTAAGCTACTAAGAAGACTAAGGTAAGCAACTTTAAATTAACCACTTAATTCCTTCATTCTCTTATATAAGGCCAATATAAGTACCAGAGTCATGTTGGTACTGATAAGCTGTCTTATCTCATCACAATACACTAACAAGTTGGTATTTTCATCAGACTGTATCAGGGAGATTCAGTAAATTCAGTGGCACATTTTTTCCCTAGATACACCCAACAGAAGTCTTCTGGAAAGAATCAATCTTTAAAGGATGGGCAAAAACAAGAGTGAAATCCCCAAACTTCAATGCAGATCCCTGTTGAGTCCCGTGAGATTAATGACAATTGCTATAAAGGTCCTTCCTCTCTTGAAACTGTGAAGTGGCTGAGTGAGCAAGAAATCAGAGAATTTGGATGTCTGATATTTAGCTAAAGTACATCATGAAAATAATAGGCAGGTTATAGGCACTGGGTTCATAGAATTTAGCAAATAAGAGAAATTTCCTCACTCAGGTCATATCATAAGAATAAACTTTAAAAATATGATCAATAAATATGAAATGATTTGTGTGTTTTCTAGTTGAACTTTTCCCCTAGGAAATGAAAGCTGTGAATAATATGGTTGTTTCAGACTATTTATAAAAAGAAACATGTACTAGTATAACCACTGGCAAATTACCATCAATAGTGAAAAAGAAAGAATATTCAATCATACACATTATTATGTATTTCTAAACCATACCACTGATTAAGTTCAGTCATTTCTAAACAACTAAAAAAAAAAAAAAAAAAAAACTTAACAGTTGAGTTAAAGAGACCTGGTTTTGTAACCTCGGGCTAAAATTTATCAAAGAACTTTAAAGCACTATAGTAATTTTGATCATCAGTCAGCCAACCTGAATTTCCATGTGTTAGCACAGCTCTAAAGCACAAAAAGAGAAGGAATCAACCATCTACTGAAGGAGGAAGCAAAGTGTAGAATACTAAATGTTACTGTAATTTATCTTGGTGCTATAATTATAAAAGTGTATAATAATTTGCATTTTATTTTTTACTATTACCCACTTGGTATACGTAACATGTCATTTTATTCTGCACATTTTCTTTTCAGTTGGCCTATGGGGAAAATAATCTGGATTGCTCATCTTTTTTTTTTTTTAATTGTCAAGTTTAACATTTGCTTTACTTGAAGTCTTGTTTGAAAAGGAAATCTTAAATGCTTTGGGGTCAACGCCATACTACTGATTTTATAATACCATTAGGAAGTGCTTTGATCTCTGAAAAGTAGTAACTTCAAAGTATATTAAAAGTTTTGTTATTCCAATGAGGTAACACCCTCTTGAAAAAAAAAAAAAGAATGCTGGGGTTGACAGAGTCCACCCTTCTCTAGGGGTCACTCCTTCTCCTTTATGCTCCATGAGTTCTGGAATTTCAGCGATACTGGCTGAGAGGTCACGAGATCATCTCCTATAGTAATAGTACTAGTTAGCTGTCTTCAAATTTTCAGAAAAGAAACACTCATGAAAAAAGTTTAAAATTTGTTTTTAACGCAAATCCCCATGACCCTGCAAAGTGCAGGATACAGCATGTTAAACGCACTGCCTATGGATCAGACCTTGGAGTCAAACAGTGAGAAAGGTTTTCCTGGATGGTGTCAAGGGAAGCAGTGTTGATGCTCCAGAAAGTAGAAATCAGAGCTGTGATTCTGCGGACAGGCTGGAGAGGAGCAGGCAGCCCACTGGCAGGCTGCAGAACAACGTGTCAGGCATTGCACACGTTGCAATTTATTTCAGAGCGTTTCAAGGAGATTTAGTGAGATCCCCAGCTACGATTCATTAAGGCATGTGACAGTGTGACAACTCAGGAAACTTCAATCCTCTTCTCAAGAATCATAATAAAAAAAAGCAGAGAAAAAGGAAGATTCTACGGTTATATTTTATGAATTGTAACCATGCATAGCATTTATCATTCCACTCTAGGGATTATAGTTCGTTTCCAGAACCAAGTGACTTTTTAGCTTTAGTTAATTAACCAAGTAATCCTTGGCAGGCTTACATCATTATCCTTTTCACTCAGGAAAAACAAAGTTTTCCTGAAATTTGTCTATATATTTCATCTGAGAGATTATCATCTGAGGTAGAGTACTCCGTCAAAAAGTGATCATTTGAGCTGTGGCTGTGTAACAAATACAGCGAGACAAGGAAAGTTCACTCATCAATAAATATCACACTGGTTTCCAGAAGCATCTTGATGTAATTAGCACTATCTCAATTCACCCTAAAGTCATACATTTGGGGAGGTAGCATGGAGAGCTGAAGTGTTCTCTTCCTTGCGTGTGTATGATTGGGTTTTAATATAAGAAAAAGCTAGAAAGCACTGCATCCTCTCCTAATAGAATTATTTTGGCTGGCAGAAGCCCGAGGGAAAAGCAATTCACAAGAAAAGTTTAAGGTGGCAAGTTTTCCAAAGAATAGTAAGAATATTTGCTTTCAAATGTATTCTGGGCCCAGTCTTCCATGGAAAGAAATAGTCTCTTTATAAATACAGTGGTACCTGCAAACATGCCACATCACCTAAAGGTAACAAGTGTTTGGGTTGAGAAGTCAAGATATAAATTAGAGCTAGTTTCCAAAAGAGAAAGATAGTATTAGATGACCCTTCTATGTGTAGAAAGATAGTACTAGATGATTCCTCTGTGTGCAGCAGGAAACATTTTAGGAATACACCACATGAGCGTGAAGAATTTCAAACTATTGGGTAAAGGAAAGAAATCTGAGCCACAGAGGAAGAAACTTTTCCTCTCATAAAAGATGCTTCTGAGGATAACTAGAATGCAGGAGTTCCCTTGGAAGACACCATGTCACCCTTTCCCTCTGTAGAAACAAGTAAAACTATTCCCTTCCACCCCAAAATTCATCTCCTCAAATCTCCTGTCAAGCTTCTCACTAGCTGAGAAAATCCTACTACAACCTGTAGATATCCCGTACTCAAGGCAAAACTTACAGGAGGATTCATTGAGGAATTCAGAGAGGGTTAAAGCTCTTCCTCGTCAATGAAAACAGTAAGGAAATTTGCTGAGAGGTTAACTTGCCCGAGAATAAATATAAGTCATACACACTGGGAAGTTATAAATCTCTTCCCAGTGGGGGGGTGGGGGAATGCCTATCAGCAGCTCAAGCCAGCCCAGCTCTTAAGAGCATTAAAGTAAATGCACTAAGCCTAATATATTCACATATAACACATGTGGTGGCTGTTTCACATGCTTCATAACTCAGAGGGCAACGGCTGCTGTGTGGGAAATGGATGCTGTGACGGGCCCCTGGTGATTTACACCGCAGCACTCACAGAGGAGTGGACAGCCGAGCAGCCCAGGCACCCTCAGGTCCTGCCATGCTCCATCCAATGGCAAACCCAGATGGGATCTGTCCGGCTTGGGGTGGGGGAGATGACAAAGAGGTGAGTAGGGGAGGCAGCGAGCCCCAACTTAGCATGTCCCGACAACATAAATGCAAACCTATTTTTTTCGATAGAAAGTACCTCAATATATGTATAAAGAATTAATTAACATGTATACTTGCTATTTCATTCATTAATATCTACCACATAAAAATTTTCATTTCATCTGAGAATCTAGGACTCTACTTAGTGCCCTTGCTTGGGGCTCAAGTCAAACATATAAGAAGCTAGCATCTTACAAAAGTCAACTCAACAGCCGGTAGCCTCTGCCTCCAGCATCAAGTCCCCATTCTATGTGGACACTGCTCTGGTATGCCCTTGGTTATGGCCTAACAATTTCACAAAACTCTAGAGTGGCTCCGGACTTTATCCAGGAAGTGGGGAAATACCAAGTGCTATTGTGCTCTTCTCCATAATCCTTTGTCACCCATCAACAAAGTCTTTCAAAACATCCTGCTGAATGGGAATTTCACTGCCAGTAAATAGACACTTGGCCTTATTAAGGGCACCTCCTACTGGTCCTTTCATAGAGTGAGCTGTGCTTTCTTCCTCATCAATTCCCTGCCACATCCTTGAAAAGGGGACACTGCTCCCAACAGAAACAGTAGAAACAGATTAAGGAGCAATACCTAAAGACTAAAGACCGCGCCATTTCCACTTTTCCTGGGACCTGTGCAAACTACGTCACAGCTGCAAATAGCAGAAATGGATTTAAAAGCATAGAGAAGCTGACAGATTGAGACCCACAAGTCTGTCCACAGGCACAGCCCTCGTATGTATAGATTTTTGTCTCCCTTTTCAATCATAGACTTCTCCACTGAGGAGTTACTATCCGGCCTTAACTTTTTAGATAAGAAGCATAAATAAGTGGAAAGAAGATATTTAATTAATTTCAATGTTAGCAAATATATATATATATATATATATATATCCATCTCCATTTATTTATCCCTACTCTCCACCAAAGACACTTGGGGAAATGGCTTTGAAATATTTCAGGGTAACTGACAAAACATCGTTATCCATTTTTGCACACCTTCCTTGTCTAATATAATATGTACAGCCCACGCATTTCAGGCCTGGCTCCCGCAGACTTTCTACCCAGCGACCATGCCCCTCTGAACTTCCCCGCTCCCCAGCTGAGAATGCAAGGCAATCTTCTGGACCCTAAGGACAGCGCTCCTCTAGTGTCTATGGGCTGCAGGAGGGAATTTTAGAGACACCTTTCATTACCGCTTTACTGGGGGATATTTCCCCTCCCACCTTCTGCGGGAGTAATTGCTGAGGACAAAGCTCCGGGAGAGGAGCCCGGAGGAGGAGACCAGCCTGAAAAGGGAGGGAGCCAGGGAGCACCGGCTGCAGGGCGCACAAACCGTTGGTACGGTGCCCTGCGCGCGCGGACACACACACACACACACGTAAACACACACACACACACACAGTCCTCTGGCACACACACACACGTAAACACACACACACACACACACACACACACACACACACAGTCCTCTGGCAGGCTCGTGCGGGCTTGCTGTCAGGCCAAAGGAAGGTGAGGAGTCGGTCGGTCGGCGCGGATGCGCAGATTCCTGCTTCGGTGCAGCCACGTCCAGACTTGGGGAGCCTGGTGCTTGACTCTGAATCCCTAGCAACCAGAGAGGCGCCTTCTCCACCAGCGATCGCAACCCGGGGCGGCGCAGCAGCACTTAGCAGGAACAAGAAAGCAGCAGCTTCAGGCTATGGAGAGAGGTTGGGGGCTAGGACACAGTTTCCATTCTGTTGCCGGTTCATTTCCAAGGCGCAGCCTGGGGAGCTCTCGCCCAGCGCCTGGCCCCTGCCCGCCGCTCCTTTTCTTTGGGATTTGGGGAAAGGTCATTTCCAGAGGAAGTTGAATGCTCAGCCAGCTGCTCTCCCACCCTTCCCCACTGGGCCCACTCTCTATACCCCAGTGTCCGTTTAATAAGGCCGGCCAAATGAGGGGACCATTACAATGAGTCATTTGGTTGTTGGGTTTTTTTGTTTTATTTTGTTTTGTTTTTTAATGATTTTTCTCCCTGCCGTGGAAACCTCTAGGCTCCTCCAGCTCGGAGACTGCCGCAGCCCTGAGCATCCCTCAGATGCCTCTTCCTGCTCTAACCCAATCAGGCCCCACACAGTTTTGCCATTTTTAATTAGAACCTGCGCTTGCCAAGGACCAGGGCCAGGGAGGCTGGTTTCTCGGAATATCAATCATTTGGAGTTTGGAAGTGTCCTGGAGATACATGTAGACTTAGTTCGAGAGCCGCATTCACCGTTAAAAAATGAAACACAACACGCCTCCTTCCTCCTGGCAACTCTGCAACCCCTTTCGGGAACCACCAACCCCTCCTCCGAAGTACCAAAACACATCAGCTGGCCCTTTCTCGGTTTTCAATCAGTAAGTCTAAAAATCCAAACCGGAGGCGCCAGGAATCACATACAGACGCCCCAGCCCCACAAGCTACATTCCGCACACACACCCTCCAAGCCCCCCTCCAAGCCCCGCTCCAGGACCTCCTCCACTTGGTCTATTGCCCCAATTCCCCTGCTTTGTAGCTTTCCGAGGGGGAGGATTCAACCCAGTTCCTTTCAACGACATCTCCATCGCCTGCCTCCTCCCTGCCCCAGACCTCCAGCTCTCCCAACCGACGCAAGTATTTGCCAAAGCAGAGATGCATGCGAGAAACACCAGATTTGTTTTTAAAAAAGCGAAGGGGCGCCGGTTTCCCCAGCCGCCAACATCCTCTGCTCCCGGCGGGGGGTGGGGGGAGTCTTTCCATCTTTTATCACCATTGAGGAAATGGGGTATGGAGCGAGAGCCCCGCATCTTGCCCGGTCTCCCCCTGCCCCAATTCTACAAGAGCCCAAAGGAGATGGAGCTGTCTCTTATACACATCTTCAANTGGACTGTGAAGAAAGCTGAGGGCCGAAGAATTGATGCTTTTGAACTGTGGTGTTGGAGAAGACTCTTGAGAGTCCCTTGGACAGCAAGGATATCCAACTAATCCATTGTAAAGGAGATGAGTCCTGGGTGGTCATTGAAAGGATTGATACTAAAGCTGAAACTCCAATACTTTGGCCACCTCATGAGAAGAGTTGACTCATTGGAAAAGACCCTGATGCTGGGAGGGATTGGGGGCAGGAGGATAAGGGGACGACAGTGGATCAGATGGCTGGATGGCATCACCGACTCAATGGACATGAGTCTGAGTAAACTCTGGGAGTTGGTGATGCACAGGGAGGCCTGGCGTGCTGCCATTCATGGGGTCACAAAGAGTCAGACACGACTGAGCGACTGAACTGAACTGAAAATTCAGGTACCCAAACACACTTTGTTGGAGAAGGCAATGGCACCCCACTCCAGTACTCTTGCCTGGAGAATCCCATTGATGGAGGAGCCTGGAAGGCTGCAGTCCATGGGGTCACTGAGGGTTGGACACGACTGAGAGACTTCCCTTTCACTTTTTACTTTCATGCATTTGAGAAGGAAATGGCAACCCATTCCAGTGTTCTTGCCTGGAGAATCCCAGGGACGGGTGAGCCTGGTGGGCTGCCGTCTATGGGATTGCACAAAATCGGACACGACTGAAGTGACTTAGCAGCAGCAGTAGCAAACACACTTTGTTCTCTAAAGGGAAATTAGTCAATACTTCTATTTCTTCAAACTGCACGTACCCTAAGTTTGTGTGTGTGTGTGTGTGTGTGTGTGTCTGAGGAAGGAGACATGCCAACTCCAATTTTCCAAGATTAGCCCAAGAAGATACATCACATTAAAAATATGTAATTCCTTTTAGGATTCCCATTGTGGAACTACATTTCTTGGCCAACCTTAATTCAAAACACTAATAATCTTAGACTATTCCTATTCTTCTCTCAATATCCTGACCTGATGTTAAGTCACTTTCTATAACATGCTTTAGAAATTTACTTGCCAAAGCAATAGTATCTAGTCCAATGGAACATGATAGACTATGAATTCAATGATACTGTTGGTCAAATCATGTGAACCTGTCTGTGTAACAATTTACTATTTAGTCATTTATTGAAGAACACTAACTACTATATTAAACATTTTGGCTATTAATATCTATACAGAGTTGTTGTTGTTTAGTTGTTAGAGTTGTGTCTAACTCTTTGTGACCCCATGGACCGCTATATAGAATATACATCTATAAATAAGATATGGTCATTGTCCTTGGCTAAGTTATAGCTATGGGGTGAAGGGATATATTTTAACTGATGTTTGTTGGTGGTTTTTCTTTTCGCTCTGAATCCATTCTTTCGTATTTTGGTAACCAGTCTCACATCTTGCTGTTCCTCCACATTCTCAGGTACAAACGTGAGGCAGTAGATCCTTGGTCCCTTTAGTCTTACAGAGGAGCCTATCTTTGCAATCAAGATTATAAACTCAGAGCTGAGCCCACCAGCCAATCAGAGCAAAGGAGTCATTTCTGGGACTTCAGAATAAGAAGCTCTCTGTCTCACACTGGGGACAGTGTCTCACCCTGGGGACAGTGTCTCACCCTGGGGACTACTGCTAGAAGAAATCTCTTTCCCCTCTAGTGTATGAAAATATGTAAGCTTTAGTTATTAGAGAAATGCAAATCTAAACTACCGCCAGGGACTACCGCCCACCAGTCAGAGTGGCCGTCATTAAATTTGTGTACCTAGGACCGATTCATGTTGATGCACGTAAAGCAGAAACCACTACCATGTTGTAAAGCAGTTATCCTCCCATTAAAACAGTAATAAAGAAGAAATTAAAAAGAAAATAAAAAGTCCACAAATAACAAATGCTAGAGAGGATATGAAGAAATAAAGAATCCTTCTATGCTGTTTGTAGGAGGGTAAATTGGTGCAGCCACTATGGAAAACAGTATGGAAGTTTCTTTAAAAACTAAAAATAGGATTGCCGTATGATCAAGCAACCCCACTTGTGGGCATATATCTGGAGAAAACTATTACATAATTCAAAAAGATGCATACACCCTTATGTTCACAGTAGCACTATTTACAATATCCATGACATAGAAGCAACCTAAATGTCCACTAGCAGAACAATGGGTAAAGAAGATGTGGTACATATATACATACACACACACACACACACACACACACACACACACACACACAGTGAAATAGTACTCAGCCATAAAAAATGAAATAATGCCAGTTGCAGCAACATGGATGGATGTAGAGGTTATCACACCAAGTGAAGTAAGTCAGAAAGAGAAAGACAAATATATGATATCACTTATATGTGAAATCTAAACTATGGCACAAATGAATTTATTTATGAAGCATAAAACAGTCCCACAGACATAGAAAACAAACATGGCTACCTAAGGGAAAGAGGGGTTAGGGATAAATAAGAGTTTATGCAAATACAAACTACTATACGTAAAATGTACAAACTACAGGATCCTACTAGATAGCATAGGGAACTAGGTTCACTCCCCTATAACAAATAACAATGGGAAAGAATATAAAAAATAATATGTATACATGGCTTCCCTGACAGTTCAGTTGGTAAAGAATCCACCTGCAATGCAGGAGAGCCCAGTTCAATTCCTGGATGGGAAGATCCACTGGAGAAGGGAAAGGCTACCCACTCCAGTATTCTGGCCTGGAGAATTCCATGGACTGTATAGTCCATGGGGTCGCAAAGAGTTGGACACGACTGAGCGACTTTCACTTCAATTCACTTCTTTCATGTATAACCAAATCACTTTGCTATACACTGGAAACTAACACAACAGTGTAAATCAACTATACTGTAACAACGTGTGTGTGTGGGGGGGGGCTTCTCAGGCAGCACATTGAAAGAATCCCCCAGCCAATGCAGGAGACGCAAGAAATGCACGGACAATCCCTGGGACAGGAAGATCCTCTGGAATAGGAAGTAGCAACCCACACCAGTATTCTTGCCTGGGAAACTCCATGGACAGAGGAGCCTGGCAGGTACAGTCTACAGGGTTGCAAAGAGTCAGACACAACTGAGTGACTGAGCACACACACATGTATATGCCTGTGCACATGTGTGTATATACATACACATACATGCATGCTTTAACAGAGGTGTTCCCACCAGCTCCCTATAAGGAAACTGTAGTAGTGAGAATAATTTCTCTCCTCTCCTCCAAAGATACTCTCATTCCTAATCCCTATCTCTGTGACTGTTTTCAGATGTGACAAAATTAAGGATCATGAGTTGAGGAGACTATCCTGGATTATTCTAATGAGCATGTATATTCATGAGGGTTCTGAGAAAACAGAAGAGTGAGGCATAAAATCATAGTTAGGGAAGGAGATGTGATGGGGAAAGCAGGTGGTCAGGGCAGAATAATGCCATTACTGGAGGGGATCACAGGCCAAGGAACGCAGCCTCTGAAGGCTCAAGAAGCCAAAAACCAGATTCTGCCCTAGATTCTGCAGAAAGAAGAAAGCTCCACCAATACCTTGATTTTAACCTTATAAAAGCATGCATGTGTGTATATGTATGTATGCATGCATGCATATATTTGGAAAATTTAGGGACTTTCGCAATACAAATTTATCCTTTTACAGTATAGAAGTCTGCCTGGAGTGCAGGTAGTCTCAGACACTGGAAAAACAAGAAAGGGATTCTCCCCTAGAACCTTCAGGATGATCACAACCCTTGGGATGCCTTCATTGCAGCAGTATAAGATCCATTTGAACTGTGGTGTTGGAGAAGACTCTTGAGAGTCCCTTGGACTGCAAGGAGATCCAACCAGTCCATTCTGAAGGAGATCAGCCCTGGGATTTCTTTGGAGGGAATGATGCTGAAGCTGAAACTCCAGTACTTTGGCCACCTCATGCAAAGAGTTGACTCATTGGAAAAGACTCTGATGCTGGGAGGGATTGGGAGCAGGAGGAGAAGGGGACGACCGAGGATGAGATGGCTGGATGGACATGAGTCTGGGTGAACTCTGGGAGTTGGTGATGGACAGGGAGGCCTGGCGTGCTGCAATTCATGGGGTCGCAAAGAGTCGGACACGACTGAGTGACTGAACTGAACTGAAGATCCATTTACAGAACTTTGACTTCCAGAACCATAGAATAAGAAATGCATGTTGTTTTAAGACACTATATAGTGACTTGTTAGAGCAGCAATAGAAGATAATATAGAACATGAAAATGAAGTTCACACTGTTGAATAAGAGGGAAAAGGTGGAAAGTGAATTCTTAGTGACACTGTAATAAATTATTTTGTGTGAAGCCAGCCTGGACTTTGGATTTCTCAGATACAGGAGACAATTAATTCTTTTATTATGTAATTCAGGTTAAGGAGGATGTCTACCTTTTACAACATAAAGAATCCCAATTCAACCAATTAAAAAACAATTGATTTTTAAAGTACATTCTCCTGCCGTGAAATTTATGACTTAATTCATTTACAGCTTTGCAGCTCATTTTTGATTGGCAGAGGCCATCAGAAATCTAACTCCAGGTATGTGATGATCTGACAATGAAAAGGTTTTGTTATTTTTATTAGGTCAGCAAATTGTTCTCAATACCTGCTGCATAGATAAGATAACTTAGTGATTAAAAGACAGGACAAGGACAAGGAAGAGCTCTTGCTTTCAAGCAATGTTCAACCTAAACAAAGAAGACAAACATACTTTACAGCCTAGAATTTAAAATCTTATGCATGAAATACTAAAAACAAGTTGTTGCAGTAATTTAGATGAAGGGGAAAATGAGGTGATCAGAGATGACTTGGAATTAATAGGACTCTGTTGTGACTATTAACTGAACAAAGAGTTTGAGGAGATTATGGATGAGTAAAGTTCTGGAAACAGAAATTAAATCAACCTGATAGGAGAAGGTAATTTGAGTCAGGGCACAAAAGAAGAATCCCCAATAAGGAAAGAACCCTAGAGGGCTTACAAGCTAAAAATATCCAAAATTTCTGGTTTCAAATATTTTCTAAAGTGCAAAAATTACTTGCAAAAAAGACATGGCTGAGTCACTTTTTTATAATGTTTAAAGAACAGGAGAGGCATTTATTCCTGAAAATAGTCAAGTTTCCTGGATTTACATAAAAAATTAAAAGACTACAGTTATTTCTAACGACAGGCAAATGAGACTGAAATCAGTTCCAGGCGGGAGACAACAATTAACGATTAAATATATGATCTATAAATACTCAGGAAAAGATGTAAGATCACTAGGAGCCAACATGGGTTCACCTGGAATAAATTATTACAGACTGAAGCAGCTGGAAAATGTCACAGACAATCATATCTGAATTTCAGTGAAGTGCCTCCCCCCCAACAAATAGTTTTAATTAATACTTCAGATTGAAATATTAACATGCCTGACAAGTTAACTGGCAACATAGAACTGGAAGGAATAACTAATGTATTTGTGAACTGAAAGTTCAAAAAATCGGCAGGATGGAACAATGAAATTCATCTAAAAAATGAAAAGGACTGAATTCAGTAACTCCATTCCCCTCCGCAGGGAGGGGTGGTGGGGGGAGTCCAATTCATAAATAAAGGATTGGAAAGAAGGAATTTGATTTCAGGTGAGCAGGAGAAGAAAGCATGTGAATTGACAGTAAGCTTGATGGGAGAAAACGGTATGATGCAGTCACGGAAAAGCCCCGTGTCACGTGACACCACATGGGCCACACCGCTACATCCAAGCGAGCGTGGTAAGTGCCACTCTGCTCTGCACCCAACAGGACATCCAGGGGTTCTCTGTTCACAGTAAGCTCCAATCCAAAACTATATGCCCTCATCCTTTTGTTTTTCACATCTCCTCTTCTTCTTTTATCCTATAAATGTGGGTGCCTCCCAATGATTTTGGAATTAAAGTTAGTATGAGTCTTAGTAAATATATATATTTAGATATTTAATATTATGTTAATATATATTGCTGTTTAGTCACTAAGTTGTGTCTGACTTTTGTGACCCCATGGACTATAGCCAGCTAGCATCCTCTGTCCATGGGATTTCCCAGGCAAGAATATGGCAGTGAGTTGACATTTTCTTCTCCAGGGGATCTTCCTGATCCAGGAACTGAACCCACGTCTTCTCCACTGGCTGCTGCTGCTAAGTCACTTCAGTCGTGTCCAACTCTGTGCGACCCCACAGACGGCAGTCCACCAGGCTCCCCCATCCCTGGGATTCTCCAGGCAAGAACACTGGAGTGGGTTGCCATTTCCTTCTCCAATACATGAAAGTGAAAAGTGAAAGGGAAGCCACTCAGTTGTGTCTGACCCTCAGTGACCTCATGGACTGAAGCCCTCCAGGCTCCTCTGTCCATAGGATTCTCCAGGCAAGAGTGCTGGAGTGGGGTGCCATTGCCTTCTCCATCTCCACTGGCAGGGAGGTTCTTTACCACTGAGCCACCAGAGAAGCCCTAGAATATTGGAATGAGTTGCCATTTCTTACTCCAAGGGATCTCCCTGACCCAGGGGTCAAACCTAGGTCTCTTACATCTCCTGCACTGGCAGGTGGGTTCTTTACCACCAGTGCCACTTGGGAAGCCCAATACATATTAATTCATATTACTAGGCTATATTATATAATAATATAATATTTAATATATATTTAATAATTTGAGTATTAAAAGTGATTAAAATCCAAATAGACCTTATAAAGCCTGAATAGAGAAACTAAGAGAATGGCTTTGTATGGTCACGTCAGGGGAGTGAGAGGCGATGAGACTATGTGTGTGACTCTGGAGAGAGGCTGGGTTTCATGTGGACTGGAAGGGGAGCATGTGGCCATCGGTTATATGCCTTTCATGTGCCAGGCTTTATGCCAGGAACTTCAAATGTTATCTCATTTAATCCTCATGAGAACCTTGTGAAGTATGCTCTTCCCACTTGCAGATGTGGAGCCAAAAGCTAGGCGACTTAGAACTGCCAGCCCAACATCGCACAGTTAATAAGCATAAGAGCTCACACTTGAGGGGGCCCTGCCCCTGGATAGCCAGGCTCCATGTGCTGGGCATGGTGCCCGCCTGCCATGTCCCAGGAAGCAAGGCTGCCATAGGAGCCAGCTCCTGAGAGAGGTGCCACCCCTGGTCTGTAAAGAGGGGCACCTTCCTTGGGCACGGGTTGTATCTTTGGTTATCTCATGTATTCTTGTAAAGTCCTAGTTAAGTAACTCAAGAAGAGAGTGACCTGAACAAGTTCTCGTGATCCTGTGCTGTAAGAATTGATGAGGAAGTTTACCCTTGGCTCTGGGAATGCATGACCACATGGAGGGTAGCCCTCCAGGCTCCTCCATCTGTGGAATTCTCCAGGTAAGAATACCGGAGTGGGTTACCATTCCTTCCTTCAGGGGACCTTCTCAACCCAGGGATTGAACCCATGTCCTTGGCTCTCCTGCACTGCAGGGAGAATCTTTACCACTAGCGCCACCTGGGAAGCTCCCTGGCTCTGGGAGACGTTGGCTCAAAACGCATGGTGTCTGAGCCTCTGAAACTGGGATGCAGGTCCTTCACATCCTTCCACCCCACAGTCTCCAGCCCCAACGCAGCTGCCCACAGGGACAGCAGAGCTGGCTCCATCACCGCAAGCATCTTCTACAAGGTTATCTTCAGGAACGTGGATAGTTTTTGCTATCCTAACACACGACAATGGAGGAAAGAGACTCACCAATTTCCAAGGTGGAAAAGGAACTTTCCTTCTGTCTCAGACAAGAGCTAAAGCAGGTTCTTTTGCAAGTAGAAAAGCATCACTTCTGCAGTTGAATACTCTTAAAAATTGGCTCTTTGGTACAACTCTGTTTCTCTGTACTTACGGAATTCTCCTTCTAAGGCTGGTAAAACAGCTGCAGAAATAACCTATTTGTCGCTACAGTGGTGAGCCACAGAGGTTTAATTGAATAATTGTCTGTTTCTCATTCTACCGTGTGATGTATTGTAGAAGGACCCGCTGCTGGCCTCGATCCTGAGAAAACCTGTGATGTCTTTTTTTACACATTGTGGGCTCGCTCAAGTCCACAGCACTGAGAGCTCTTAAGGAAAAGGAGACAAGTTCCCTTCTTTGAGGTGTGATGGTAAAGGAGGCAAGGGAAACTAGAAAGCCAGAAAAGAAAGGCTGACCCTGTAAATCCAGGGAAAGTAATAGGAAAGACAACAGGGGAAAAATTATACTCCTAAGGGCAACAGTATTAAGGGGAATTAAACAATGTATAAAGTCAACATCATCAAAGTCAATGAAAACATTCAAATCTAATCTTTTGGAAGGTGAGGACAGAACGTTTTCCCATTGATTTTTTAACTTAACATATGGAAATACAGGCACTTTAACTTCTACACACAGTATAGTCTTTCATCACGAACTATGGGACCGCATCTCCAACTCTGCTTAATTAGTAGTTTGGAGTAGTTTCATGCTGATTTCACAGAATGTGAAAATGTGATTTTTAAGACATGATTTTAAGTAATTCAAAGTAAAAAGGCCAATGCAGCATTCGAGTTTCAAAGCAGTTTTGCACCTGTCAACTTGTCAGCAGAGGGAAACGGGCTTTAAAATATTTCCCTTGGGATAGTTGACCTTTTCCCTGAAAAGTATGGAAACATTTTTGATGCACATATTTTCTTGGGTTTCTAATTTAAATAATAATAATAATAGGAGATGAGTTACCTGAAGACAGTATATCTATAAAATGAACTAAGGTATAAGACTTAAGGATGATGCCATAGGGGATTAAAAAAAAAAAAGTCATGAGATTTTATAACAACTTCCATGAAAAAGATTTTTTTAAAAACATCCAAATTTCAAGTACTGTTTGGCCCTACATTTCTAATTAATATGCCTTCCCCCTGCCCTCCACACACATATAGAATTCCAGCAGGGTAGAAAGGGATCAGCTACCCTTTAGTTCAAGTCAAATCGAGGGACTAAAAGATTTCAGTCAGGTTTAAATCTGAGCCTCCAATTTCTCTCTGTAAAATGAAAATACAAATATGCTCCGAGCATCACTGCATTTGCAGCTTTTACCCTATGTAATGTCTCCTCCTGTTTCTTTTAAATGTAAGTCAGATCAAGCCACCCAACTCCAAACCCTTCCATGGTTCTACATCCCACTCAAACCCAATTCCTTCTCAAAAGACCCAAGGCACCCACCCTTCCCTCCTCCTCCACCGTCTGCTGCTGCCTCCCGGGTGTCCCTTCAGTGAGCTCAGGGCTGCAGGTGCTGTCCTCCTGCCGCTCTGGGACACAGGGGCACTGTCCGACCTCAGGGCTCTTGAGCTGCCCCCTATCTCTGGGACAGTCCTTCCTGAGCTCTTAAGGTCTCTTCTCAAACATCACTTTCTCAGTGTAGCCTTCTTTGATCACCTTTCTTACAGAAGTGCCAGAGGAATATATAGTTAAGGCAGAAAGTCAAGGGATCAGGAGATTTTTTTCAGGGTTCTCCAATTATCTTCTCGATCCCATCATTTTTTCTCACTTGTCCCTCAGATCTCGATTCAATCATTACTTCCTCAAAAAGTCCACCCCCGATTAGATCAAATGCCCGTAAGGCAGAGACTCGTAGGCCATTCCCCGCTTTTTCACTCCACTTTCCACAGTGCTAATGTATTTCATGTTGACTAATGACAATCTTGGGCTTCCCGGGCGGTGCTAGTGGTAAAGAACCCGCCTGCCAATGCAGAAGACACAAGAGACCCAGTTTCGATCCCTGAATCAGGAGGATCCCCTGGAGAAGGGCGTGGCAACCCACTCCACTGTTCTTTCCTGGAGAATGCCATGAACAGCAGAGTCTGGCAAGCTACAGTCCATGCAGTCGCAGAGCTGGGCTTGACTGAAGTCACTGAGCGCACCGCGCACGCAATGCCAGTCTTTCTCACAAGACTGTGAGCAAGATGGAGACCCACGCTTCGGCTTACCAGCATTATTTCAGCACTGGTAGAATGACTGGCACAAAACAAGTGCTCAGTGTGTACATTTCGAAGGAATGAACGTACTGCTATTGTCCAGAAGAGCGTCTGATGATCTGAGATCCAGGAGCCCAGCCGCCTTTTCATTTTGTCTCAGCAGACGGGAAACAGATCGAGAATAGCCCAAGTCAGAAAGAATGCCCTAGCATAGCCCTATGCTGCAGCTGGGTCCTGGCATCAAAGCTAGACCACTGGACCAAGCCTCAGTCCAGTCTTAGTAAATACGGAGCAGTCGAGTGAAAATGTTAGTTGCTCAGTGGTGTCCAACTCTTTGTGACTCCATGGACTGTAGCCCACCAGGCTCCTCTGTCCACAGAATTCTCCAGGCAAGAAAACTGGAGTGGGTAGCCATTCTCTTCTCCAGGGGATCTTCCTGACCCAGGGATTTTACCCAGGTCTCCTGCATTGCAGGCAGATCCTTTTCCATCTGAGCCACCAGGGAGAGGTCACAAAGAGGTCAAGCTCATCCTCAATGATTGGATGGAGGACAGGAAGATGGAGATCAGGCTCTGATATCTGGTACAGGTAGGTGGAGCCACACAAGAAAAATGGAAGTGATTATAGAAAATGGGATGCTTTTTAATGCAACCACCAAAATTGTTTATAAAAGTTTACACACAGTAAGGAAAAATTATTTTAAGTAAAAACAAAGACTCTATATCTGACTGCCACTGAATAAAAGTTATGCAAAGAGAACAAAATTAGGATGAAGCAAGTAAAAATGTTATTCACAGATCTCCCTGAGAAATGAGGCTGTGAGTGGTACTTTTTTTTTTCTTTCCATTGTTCTGAACGATACACAATTAACATGGACTACCATTATAATCAGAAGCATATAAAAAAGGAGTGGGCATCTGTTGCTTTTGTTGCATGTCTCCTTCTTTGGACAGCTGAATCCCTATCCCTCTCTGAAGAGCAAAACCTCCCTCATCTTCATCTCAGGATGCTCTCCGGGTTATGTTCCCAGCCATGCAGACGTGTGAGCAACCTGACTGGGATCCGCCAGGGTGGAAGAGATGCAGAGAAACTGTGATGGGACCCTGGGCAGAGCAGATATGTGTTCCCCTTGGACTTGAGCTGTGAGGACTTCAGGCCTGGGGCTGTGGCCCCCTTTCCTTCAAGTGTGAGGGCGAGTCTGGCTAAAGATGGCGGGGGAAGAGAGCCAGTGGGGAGGGAAACCGAGTCCTGGGAACACCTTCAGAGCCCTGATCCAAACTGAGACAGAAAGCAGAACACAGGAACAGCCTGCTCATAGGAACAGACCTTCCAGCTACTAGAGCTATCACAAGCTTTTGACTTCCTTAGTTTGGCTTGGGTCTTCTTGGAACCAATGAAGTCACGAGTACCATGGCTAAATGTCCTTTCCCTATGTTCCTGGGTGATGTGGGCAGGGACGTGATACACATAGGATGAGGCAAAAAGCAACGGCTATGGCTCTGACTAACGTGTGGCCTGAGTTTTCTGGGAAATATGAGAAATTTTGAGTCAATCCATACTCAACCACATATCTGGATGGCAAAGATCACAGTCCTATTTCCTGTATTGACCAATGTGTGAAAGTGTTAGTTACTCAGTCAAGTCTGACTCTTTGTGACCCCATGGACTGTAGCCCGCTAGGCTCCTCTGTTCCTGGAATTCTCCAGGCAAGGATACTGGAGTGGGTTGCCATTCCCTTCTCCAGGGGATCTTCCTGACCCAGGGATGGAACCCAGGTCTCCTGCACTGCAAGTGGATTCTTTACTGTCTGAGCCACTGGGGAAGCCCATTGGCCAATACTCACTGAATCAAAAAATAGCAAAGCTGTGTATGTTTTCCAAATAGATGCTATTTCTTTAAAGTCATCTTCCGTGTTTACAATAACAAGATTCCCATGTTTTGTTTTCTGGGTTGTTTTTTTCTGGGT
>SJYV01017205.1:0-12744 GCA_006410875.1 Neotragus pygmaeus | reverse complement strand
AAAAAAAAAAAAAAAAAAAGCCTGGGAGGTGTGTTCGGGTTACAACTGAGGGGAACTCAGATTTCTAAAAAAATAAATAAACCAAAAAAATATGAACTATAATAACAAAGCATAACCAGGTCACAGTGTGAGATGAGCTAGTTCTGAGCACCATTCCAATTCTACCCCATCTTCACATACAAACCACCTTTTTTAGTTCTCCTTTATTCCTTCTTTACTGAAGTATTTGGAAGTGAAGACAGACAAAACTATACAAATAGATACTTCTTGTGAGTTCTCTATGTCACTTAAGAAAATGTCAAACTAAAACGATGAACTTGCACCATTTATATACGAAACTATCTGTGTATTACGCAGCACCAGGGGTTTCTTCCTTGTGGAAATTACAGTGCGAAAATAGTCCTTCAGTCACATACAGGCACCATGCAAAATCTTCCTATTTTAGGAGACTCTCCTGCAAGCCGAAACTGTGTTCATAAGTATAGGAAGCAAGGCCTTGGCAGAGTTGGTTTTAGAAACAGAAAAAGGTATATGCTGTTTGTGTCTTGGAGGCAGCTAGAGGCTGGGATTTAGAAAACTTGCTTGGTTCTTCCTGACGTGACTCACATCTCCTTGTCACAAGCATTTTCCATCTTTGGCCTCTAAGACAAAAACACCCTATGTTGAGCTTATTATCTCTGAAATAGCACAAGGAAATAGTGACAAGGAAATATTCCCCCCATCCCCTCATCACAAGGGCATAAAAGTAGAGACGATGCTGGACAAACAGCACAGGGCAAGGCACACCCACTGCGGTCAGACGCCTGCTCCCAGCACCCCAGGAGTTCCCGGGGCAGCAGGGCAGCAGGTGAAGGCGGACACACGCCCTATCCACACCACTGAGTGGTTTCCTGACAATAGGAACAGAAGCCCCTGCAGAAAAGGGGACGGTCACTCTGTTCAAGAAACAGGCCTTGACACAGACTTCTAGCTAATCCACCATCCACGCTCCAATCTGGTCTCCATACCATGACACGCTCCGTGGACCCTAACTCGACTGCAGACCCAGCCCAGAAAAACAACAAAATATTTACACAACTCTGCTTTCAATTTCCTTCATCTTTCTTCCTATTAAAAATATTTTTGGAAAATAAACCTGAGGCAAACTGAGTTTATTACTCTGTGGTGTTTTGAGAAATAATATTATCCTGCAGAGCTGCCATCAGTCAGTCCAGAGAATTCCATGGACTGTCCAGGCCAGAACACTGGAGTGGGGAGCTGTTCCCTCCTCCAGGGGATCTTCCCAACCCAGGGATCGAACCCAGGTCTCCACATTGCAGGCGTCTTCTTTCTCATCTGAGCCACCAGGGAAACCCATGAACGGTGGAGTGGGTAGCCTGTCCCTTCTCCAGGGGATCTTCCTGACCCAGGAATCGAACTGGGGTCCTCCTGCATTGCAGGCGGATTCTTTACCAGCTGAGCTACGAGGGAAGCCCCAAAGTGAAAGCATTCGTTGCTCGGTTGTGTCCAACTCTTTGCGCCCCATGGACTGTAGCCCACCAGGCCCCTCTGTCCATGGGACTCTCCAGGCTGGAATACTGGAGTGGGTTGCATTTCCTTCTCCAAGGGATCTTCTTGACCCAGAAATCAAACCTGGGTCTCCTGTGTTGCAGGCAGATTCTTAACCTACTGAATTATGAGGGAAGTCCTCCTATTAAAAGCATTTTTGGCAAGCCTGAGGAACACTGCGCTTACTGCTCTGTGGTGTTTTGAGAAGTAATATTTTCCTGCAGAGCTGCCAGACCCAATCCAGCTGTTTTAAGGCCACTGTAACGGGTCATCCAACACATGAAACACAGCCTCTGAAGGTCACCTGGGACGAACGAGACCGGGCCTAATTGACAAGCACAACAAACAATTCAGAGGCAATCCATCCTCAGGGGGAAAACAAGACGCCTCCTAGAAAAAGGCATTTCTCTGGCTCCCCTCTGAAGGTCCTGGTTCCAAAGCGGGTCAAGACTTCCATCAGCAGACCAGTCTCGGCTTTGAGCATTGCTAACTTAGAAGACTCGCTAGCATCTGAACCTGAGCATTGTATCCCCAGGCTGCCGGAAGATGGCAACAAGCGCTGCTTGACTGTCTGTGGCGCTGTAGACCTGACCGCGTCAGCCTGCAGATGTCAGCTCCAGAGCGTTTATCTTACACTGAACCTCACAGTCTGGACCTGGTTACTAACGTGTGGGTGTCAGTCGCCCACACATACTCACACTCGGGTTCCAGGGCTTGATCTCGGCTCTTACTATTTGCTTACCAACACTTGGGTTTTATGGCCAAAGAGAAACAGGTAATATTAACAGTCTGATTGTGGATATGATATAAATACAATGCTCAGTAACTATTTACCAATATTTTATGGAGACTTGCACCATATAATATCATTTTAATATACAAACCCGATTTTAAATGTTTGTTAAATTAACCACACTTCTCTGGAAGGTAACAGATACTGTCTTTGGAAGATACATGCATGTGTGCTAAGCCACTCAGTGGTGTCTGACTCTTTGTGACCCTGTGGAACGTAGCCTGCCAGGCTCCTCTGTCCTTGGGATTCTCCAGGCAGGCGTACTGGAGTGGGCTGCCATGTTCCCCTTCGGGGGATCTCCCCGACCCAGGGATTGAACCCGTGTCTCTGTCTCCTGCACTGGCAACTGCACAGTAAATGCAGGCGCTACAAAACTGGATTTGCTGTAACAAAATCGGAGTGGCTGCCTTCAGTTACTTTCATTGGACTAATAGAGTCATGGTTCAAGTTAATTGGACCACTTAAGGCATTGGCAGGCTCCTAAGAATTCCGTGGTGGTCCAGCGCTTAAGAATCCGCCTGTCCAAGCAGGGGACACAGGGTCAGTCCCTGGTCTGGGAAGATTCTGCATGTTGTGGGGAAAACTAAGCCCAAGCCCGTGGACTCTAGAGCTGTGCTCTGCAGTGAGAGAAGCTGCTGCAACGAGAAACCCAGGCACCACGCTCAAGAGCAGCCCTTGTTCATCGCAACTAGAGAAAGCCCACACCAGCAACCAAAGATAAAAATGTTAAAAAAAAAAAAAAAAGAAAAGAGTTAAGGTATTGGCAGGGTCCTAAGGACATATTTTCAAATGTTCAAATATCTGCCTCGGACAATAAGTGAACTAAGCCAAACAAGGCAGGCTGTGTCCCAGGGATGGTTCAAGTGAGCTAATCAGTTCAAGTGTGCTTAATTATGATTTCTTTTTTGTCATTCTCTCAAAAATAAGCATTTTAACAGTGCAATTTAAAATTCCACTAAATTAAGATTAAACTCTTTCATTTTGTTCTCAACGGAAATCAAGATATAAGAAGCAAACAGCTTTGCTCTTCAATTTTTTTTAATACTCTGTTAAGGTATCTACATTAGCTTAAATTAGAAATTTATGCCCTTGGAAGCAAGTTTGATGCCAGGAATCCTGTAGGAGGGAATGAGAATGAAAGGGGGGAATCGGCTTTCACTGATGGAAACCCTGAGAGGTCAGTGGTGATAAGTCTCACCACTGGTCATCAGAGCCAGGATTCCAACTGAGGGCATCAGAGTCCAGAACACTCGCTCTTAAAGCCTTGGGCATTCCCTGGGTGGGAGTCCTTGGCTATAAGAAAGGAAATCTGTTGTCATAATATGTGGAGAAGGTCTCACCCACTTCCTAGGCACCCAATTAGATCCAGAGAAGGTTCATCTTTTTCCTCACTAAAGAATCCACATGGATAACCCCAGACAAACGTGGAAGCAGGCTTGTCCTCTGCTGCAGATTTACAGAATCCTGTTTGACATCAACAATACTTTGTGGGGAGTTCAGGGTTTCTAAGCGCAAGCCACTCTTTCTCCTTGCTTGGCCCTACAGTAAGCTTTTCTCTGATCAAAACAAAACCGAAACAATACTTTTCTACACAGATACCATCTCACATCGCCCCTTCCCTCTGGTGTGGCAGATGCGGTCATCTGGAGCAAAGCACCTCCTCACACACCACCACCTGCCTCTGCCCTCACTAGGGGCCCAGGTCTCAGCTCCTGACCTCCGCCCTCCCCAGGGGCCCAGGTCTCAGCTCCTGACGCCATCCCCCACCGCTGCCCTGGGAACCCTGAAGTCCTCCTGACCCCTCCCACTTCCTCTCACTCCCCGGTCATCTGGGCATGCCCACGTTCCTTCTCACGGTTTTCCTTCCCATTTTACTGAATCGAGATGCCAAAAATCGGTAAGACACATGGTTCTTTCCTGTGTCACTAATAAAGAAGTTAAGCTGCCACTTAAGCCATGTTGAGGTGCTTCCTTATTACCCAGAAGTTCTTTCCTCTACATCCTGAAAAAAAACCCTTCAGGAACTACTTAGACATAGATAGTTATCAATGCCACGGGCAGGGAAGCAGTGTGTGGGCATGCTTACTTAGGTCTATTTGCAGCCCCGTGGACTGTAGCCCGCCAGGCTCCTCTGTCCATAGGATTCTCCAGGCAAGAATACCGGTGTGGGTAGACATGCCCTTCTCCAGGGGATGCTCCCGACCCAGGGATCAAACTTGAGTCTCCCGTGTTGCAGGCAGGTTCTTCACCACCTGAGCCAGCAGGGAAGCCCAAGGGAAAACAGAGGAGCCAGTAGCCAGCACCATCTTTCAGAAGTGGGGACATGGCCTTAGACGGCCCCCAGCCCAGGGGACCCTCCAGCTAAACGCAGCCTCCCAAGTGCCTGGTGGAACCAACCCAAGACCCACTCAGCCAACCCACAGAATCTAGAAAAATAATGAACCGCTGTCATTGTAAGTGAAAGTCAGTCAGTCGTGTCCGACTCCTTGCAACCCCATGGACTATACAGTCCACGGAATTCTCCAGACCAGAGTACTGAAACAGGTAGCTTTTCCCTTACTCCAGGGATCGAACCCAGGTCTCCCACATTGCAGGCGGGTTCTTTACCAGCTGAGCCACCAGGGAAGCCCAAAGGCTGGCTTGTCAAGAGTCGTCATAAGCTCCTCAGTTTTCAGATGACGGCTCTGCGCGTAGCAACCGGTTACTGAAACTGGCAGCTCAGCTACGCATGGGTTGTCTCCTCTTCTGCATCCATAAACGAATTGGCTGTTGTTTTACAAAAGCATATGGAACTGAAGAACATACCCACTAAAAGCAAATGCACATTGAAGTCCACTTCAGTTCTGAATCACGGCAGAACCATCTCGGGGACATCACGGCGACGTGAGCTCACCATGGGCAGTGCCAGCCACGCACGCCCTCAACTGGAAAGACAGTCAAGCGAGCGGCTGCGGTCAAGTTCACCAGGAAAACAAACGAACCCACAGCACGCCGGCCAAGAGGCATCGGCCTAAGATGCGCGCCGTCTCAGAGCCAGAAAGACGGGACACAGCAGGTCTCAGACCCAACCGCTGCCCCTTGTGCCGTCGGCCGGGGGGTCCGGCGGCCTCGGGACGGGCCTCTCCTCCGCCATTTCTACTCATGCTGCAGCTTCGGTCTGTACATTGGGTTCCGTCGCCAGCAGTGATTCTCAAGGGCACGTCTGTTCATTTCACTTCGCTGCTGAGGTCAGGAGCCCCATGAATACAGGTGTCTCACCTGCTCTCCCAGCCCACGTCCTGCACCCCACTTTCCTTCGCAGGCACTGTGTCCTCCCGACTCCTTGGGGCCATGCTGATGGAGAGACACGGGTGCATCTGGAAGTCAAAGGGGTGATTGGCTGCCCTCCTGGAATTGTTGATGGAGGGAGGGGTGATTCTGGTGGCATCGGGGATGACAGCAGGCTTGGGCTAGAACAGAGTCCCCTTCCCGGGTGAGGACAGTCACGACCACCGTGGCCCCTGCGTCTCGACCACGTCACGTTCCTGCACTCCACTGGCAGACACTCACATGCGGCTCATCTGTTGTTATCTCCAGCACGTGAAGCTTTGCCCGGCCACCAGACACGTATAAATTCATCACCAGATGCCCTCGATCAAGTCTGACAGTCTGTGGTGGAGAACTCTGTGTGTTTTTGAGATTGTTCACTGAGGGGTCAGGAAGATCTTGTACCGTAGGTCATTTTAAAACACACTTGCAGGACTTCGCTGGTGGTGCAGTGGGTAAGAGTCTGCCTGCCAACACAGGCAACCCGAGTTCGATCCCTGGTCCGGGAAGATCTCACATGCTGCAGAGCAACGAAGCCAGCAAGCTGCAGCTCCTGGAGCCTGTGTGCCTAGAGCCGTGCTCTGCAGGAGGAGAAGGCCCTGTGACGAGAAGCCTGAGCACCACAGCAAAGAGCGGCCCCCACTCGCCACAGCCAGAGAGCCCACACCCAGCGATGGAGCCCCGGCACAACCAGAGACGAGTGGCTTAAATATCACAGCCAGAGAGCCCACACCCAGCGACGGAGCCCCGGCACAACCGGAAATGAGTGGTTTTAAAAATCAAACGCGTTAGAACACACGCGTGCAGATTTAGACCACACGATTCAGCAGTCCCACTCCCGGGCACATATCCAGAGAAAACACTAATTGAAAAGATACACACACGCCAATGATTCCAGCAGCACTGTTTACAGCAGTCAAGACATGGAAGAAGTCTAAGCGTCCATCAGCAGATGAATGGATTAAGAACAATGCGGTACATGTGTACAATGGAACAACATGGATGGAGATTTTCAGATTATCATATTATTATGATTATCATTATCGTGTAGAACAAACATACATAACATTATCATATTATCAGAGGTTATCCTATTAAGGTAAGTCAGAGAAAGACAAATATCACATGATATCATCGATATGTGGAAACTTTAAAATATGATGCAAACTGACTCATTTGCAAAACAGAAATAGACTCACAAACATAGAAAACAAACTCATGGTTACCAGAGGGGGTAGGAGGAGGGAGGGATAAACTAGCAGTTTGGGATTGAGATATGACGCTTTGCTCTACAAAACAGATAGACCACAAGCCCAGGGAACAGAGCGCAAGCCTGAGCGTAGCCCAGGGAACCGTCCTCAGCTTCCTGCGATGACCTGCTACAGGAAAGAATCTGAAGAGGAACACATGCACATATACACGTGTAACGGGATCGTCTGCTGTTCCCTTGAAGCTAACACGACACGGTAAGTTAACCATACTTCAATTTTTTAAACTGTTTTTAAAAACCGCTTGCAGGTTTAAAAGAAAACTCAGTTCTCAGTCTTACCAACAGCTGCTGCTCCGCCCAGCTGACACCCTTACAACGGGCAGACGACCAAGGGGTCAGGACAGCCCCTGACACGCCGCAGGGCGATGTCCCCACGGGGGGCAGTCCTGGGCTTCCCGGCGGGTTTTTAAATTTCCTCCCCTCACTTTCCAGAAGGATGTTGAGGTGGCTCACGCAGAAAACAAATGAAAGCTTAATAAGCTAGAAGTGGAAAATCGGAAACAAGTAAATAAGGGAACACATGTATTTAGCCTAAGATAGTTGCCATGACTAGCCCTAAATCCAGGCTCCTGCAGCCAAAGGGAAGGGGCCAGCATGCAGAGCAGTTTCCATTCTCAGCAACACAGTCAGAGCCACGCAGCACGGATTTCATAAGCTGGTCTGGAATATGTGGTCGTCGTATGAACAGGTGGGCCTGTCCGGGTCGCCAAGATCTGGCCTTCACCTGCCTCCCTTGTCCCATGCTTTGTGTTGCAATAACAAATTTTGTGTTTAGATGAACACATACAGACGTGCACACACACACACTTCCTCCAGCTGTCACGTCTACCTAAAATCCGCCCCCAGCTTCCTCCAGGCCAAGCCAGGCTCACTTTGCTCCTCCCGGCAGTTCCCATAAGACCTGTGTATTTTTTATCTCCGCACTCACTGTGTTCCAGCACTAACCCCTGACGTGCCCCCCAGGCCTGGACTCTGGGCCCCAGGTTCACTCCGATCTCCTGCTCGCCTTGTTCCCAGGAGGGAGCCTGTGCTCAGAAGCTCATTCGAAAGGAGCGGAGCCAGCCTGTCCTGCGTCCTTTTTGATGCCAAAGGACACCAGGGTCTTTCGGAGGAGGAAAGCACCCCACCAGGAGAGCAACCCCAAGGGCTGGCAGCCTGGCCCAGAAGAGAGCAGGCTGATGCACTGAAGGGCCCCCGGGGGTGAGGCCGGCCGGCCTTTGTCCTTTGTTAAGAAGTACTTACTTTTTTCCTTCTTCGTGAATGCTTCTCCATGTCTGTGAACTTTCTGAAAAACAAAAGAGAATCAAGCTTGGAATGTTTAAAGCTCACCAAAAACTTCTGAATAAAAATGTTGACCGCTGCCTCGGCCTCACGGACCTCCGCGAGGAACGAGCTAACTGTCCCAGAGGACACAGCCTCCTAACAGCATCAGCTTCCAGGGAGAGAAAGCACCCCTCTCCCGGGGTGGGTAGTGGTTGACCCAAGGTTGACCCAAAGGCAGCACATTTATAGGCACCTTCTGCCCTAAACTTCCCTGGTGGCTCAGACGGTAAAGCGCCTGCCTGCAATGCGGGAGACCTGGATTCCATCCCTGGGTCAGGAAGATCCGCTGGAGAAGGAAATGGCAATCCACTCCAGTACTATCNCACATTTATAGGCACCTTCTGCCCTAAACTTCCCTGGTGGCTCAGACGGTAAAGCGCCTGCCTGCAATGCGGGAGACCTGGATTCCATCCCTGGGTCAGGAAGATCCGCTGGAGAAGGAAATGGCAATCCACTCCAGTACTATCGCCTAGAGAATCCCATGGACAGAGGAGCCTGGTAGGCTACAGTCCATGGGGTCACAAAGAGTCAGACACAACTGAGCCACTTCACTTTCCTTTCCTTTCTGCCCTAAAGCCTTTAAACGCTCTCAGGGAAGGGGGGATGGGAACTCTAACATTTGAAAGTTTTTGACGGTTGTTTAATCACGTTTGCAAACGCGGTTTCTTCACACAGCCCTTGAGAGGATGGGCAGAACAAGCTTTCCTGCTCTCCTTGGGCGTAGAGAACCCGGGCTCCGGACACGAGGGTTTACTCAAATGCCCCCCAACTGATCAGCAGGACTAGGGCCAAAATCCAGCCCCAAGCCCAGTCCCCCCTCCGCTTCCCTTGGGGCCAATCGTGAGGAGCTGGATCGGCACACAGCTCGGACCTCCCGTCCCACCGGCGGCCTCCTGCACGTCGGTCCACGGAGCCTGGGGCCGCCCCGACGACGCTGGGAGTCTGACACTCAGAGCTTGTCCGGGGTCATGACCCCGAGGGCCCCAGACCCATAGGGTGGTGTCTGCATCTGGCAGCAAACTCAGAAAGGGCAGACGGGACTGGAATCTACAGGCTGATATGTGGGGCTGAGAGCACGGAGCGTTTTCACACAAATGCAGCCTGAGGAGCAAGCTGGGTGGGACGCGGAAATTCACGGAGGGGCCAAGCACCATTCTGCCCTGGGGACGGACGCAAACCACCTGTCTCATCACCTCCAGGACCGGGAACAGCGAGAAGGGCTCTCTGCAGAAGCAGCCCGCCCCGTCCTCAGGAGCATGGACGCAGGCCGCGGGCCGTGCAGCGGGGCACCACTGCCGCACTCTCCTGCCTCGGGGAAGACCCCGCCGTCCCCCAGGCTGGAGCCCGCAGGAGAGCAGGGGCCTCCCTTCAGGTGCCCGCCTGCCCTGCACCAGATGCCACCCGTGAGTGAGGGACAGTCGCCACAGGCTCTTGGGGACGGGACCACAGCGCCTGCCATCTCATCCTCCTCCCAGCCCCTCCTCCACGACCGAAGACCCGCACCGGGGGCTCCCTGTTGCCCAGGCCCAGGACCTTCTGTAAAATCACGGCTTTGTTCACCAGGAGAGACTGCCCCCGGCACACACTTCTTTACAGAAGGAAAGGCAAGTCGAATTAAGAAAACAAATTATGTCAGGGGGAGGGTGGGTTACCGCGACAGTGGCCTGGACCACCTCCATCTTGCACGTTTAGACCCTTGACTTCTGTGACCCCAGGCACCCAGAGAAAGACAGCACACTCGCCACGGGACCTCGCCTCACCGTGACTCTCCCCAACAGCAGAGCTTCCTCCACGCCCAAGATTTTGAAAATCCAAAACTGCATCACATATAAAATGAGAAGATGAAATTTCAGAAAAATAGCAAATACCTGAACTGGCCTGATAACAGCAGATACCTGAACAGAGGATGAGATGGCTGGATGGCATCACCGACTCGATGGACGTGAGTTTGAGTAAACTCCAGGAGTNAAATTTCAGAAAAATAGCAAATACCTGAACTGGCCTGATAACAGCAGATACCTGAACAGAGGATGAGATGGCTGGATGGCATCACCGACTCGATGGACGTGAGTTTGAGTAAACTCCAGGAGTTGGTGATGGACAGGGAGGCCTGGCACGCTGCAGTCCATGGGTCACAGAGACTGAACCCCCTGAACGGAACTGGCCACGTGAGGGGAGGTGCCAGGGCAGGGGCAGGTTTCACCAGGTGGGAAAAGGAACAGAAATGCTCACTGTTGGACTTCACTTGGCACCTTCGAGGACTTCCAGTAAGGGAAATTCTTGAAAGCCTCCAGTCCCGCAGCCACATAAAAATGGTTGTCTTGCAAATCCTTAGAGTTGTCCAAAAGATATCCGTTCATTGTAAACAGTCTGTGAATAAAGAGCGAGCAATGGCCTGGAGATTTAAGAGCCGTGACGTCAGGGCTGGGGATGGGGAGAAGGGGTGTCCAGTCGAGAACATGACTGGCGTGTGGACCACACGGGGAGTAACGGGACTGATGCTCTCTGAGCAAATGTGATCCAAACACGCTGAGCCCTGAGGGGACGGCTCTGCCACGATTAGGCTTGCTTTCCATTTTTAGATTTTTAAATTAAAGTATATTTTAAATTATGTACAAGTGCTCAAAGGCCCTTGAGAAGAACACTTTAAGCTGTAGGTTGTTGTTCAATTAATTTAAACTAATAACAGCTAAAATGAATACAAATTGGCTTATATTGTGTAACAATACTTGAAAAAAAAAACCTGGCATTTATTAGAAAACAATACGCCTTCTTATAAACACCAAAAGACTAAAATATGTCTGCTTTTTATTCTGCACTCTTTCCAGCAAGCGTTAATGCACTCATTCGTTCGTTTAAGAAACCATTCGGTTCACTCAATGTTGAGCATCTGTTTGGCACAAGACAATGAGGTAGGCATTGCCTTGGATAAAAATATGAATAAGAAAGTCACTACTTCCCCAGAGTCAGGCAGTGCACAAAACCTGGTTAGACAAGTAGGACCAGAGAGGGGCAAAGTGCCAGTGTTCTGAGGAAACAAAGACCGGAAGCGACCGAGGGCTTCACTGGGGTGGGAGAATGTGCACAGGGGGTTGGAGGGTGCACAGGAGTCCCTCACGGGAAGAGGGAGGGAAACCTGTGAGGCAGCAGACAGCCGGGACACGGGGCTGGCTGCCCCCTTAAGGCGACACACGGAGGACCTGAACAGGAATCACAAGCCTGGAGCTCATGGCTGACCTAGAGTGAGCGGAGGCGGAAGTGCTGTTGGGCAGCACTCAGCTGGCCGCTACGGATGGGGAGCGACAGAGGAGCAGCACCTCGCCCGGGGAGGAGACGCAGAGCTGGGGTGGAGGGCATGCTTACCAGCAACTGCAGCCAGCGCAGGAGCGGAGAGAAGGAAGCAGGTCACGTGGAATGGGCGGGGCCCCCGGGACCCACCCCTCCCTCCATTGCACACCCCCAAGCCCCAGCGAGCATGGGACCAGCCCGGGTGCTGGCTCACACACAGCGGCTGGGCCCCCACCTTGGAAGCGCTGATCCTGCGAGCCCAGGATGGGGCCTGAGCATCTGTTTCCAACCAGGGCAGCTCCTGGCCCTGCTGCCTTGGGTCACCAGGAGGGACAAGAAGGAGACCGCCAGATAGGAGAGAGTGGTGAGACACCTTGGGAGCGGAGCCCCAGGCTTCCAGGTGGGAGGCAGGGCTTGGAACTCCCTTCCCCTCCTGCTGTCTCCTTGGACAGTCGGTGTCTGTCCCCCCAGAGGGCTCACAGCCCACCAGCAGCAAGCCAGGGAGGGGCAGGCGCTCTCTGCACTGAGAGGCCCACGGCGGGGGCAGACTGACCTCCCGTAGCCTGGATGACAGCCTCCCCCAAGGCCTGGGCTCCCGGGCTTGGACCCTAAGGCGCTGGGGGCGGATGGCTGGGGAGGCGCCACCGGAAGACGTGCTCGGGCAGATGCAGCAGGAGCTTGAACAAGGAAAACTTTATAAGATAAGGTAACTAAGAAATAAGCAATTACTTGAAAGAGACACATGTATCCCAGTGTTCATTGCAGCACTATTTACAATAGCTTAGAACACAGAACCAACCTAGATGTTCATAGACATGAATGGATGAGAAGTTGTGGTACATACACACAATGGAATATTACTCAGCCACAAAAAGGAACGCATTTGAGTCAGTTCTGATGAGGTGGATGAACCTAGAACCTATTATACAGAGTGAAGTGAGACAGAAAGAGAAATATAAATACTGTATTCTAACGCATATATACAGAATCTAGAAAAATGGTACTGAAGAACTATTCACAGGGCAACAATGGAGGAACAGACATACAGAATAGACTTATGGACGTGGGGAGAGGCGAGGGGAGGCTGCGAGGCATGGAGAGAGTAACATGGAAACTTACATCACCATATGTAAAGTAGACAGCCAACAGGAATTGCTGAATGGCTCAGGAAACTCAAACAGGGGCTCTGTATCAACCTAGAGTGTGGGATGGGGCA
>SJYV01017200.1:0-11179 GCA_006410875.1 Neotragus pygmaeus | reverse complement strand
TGTCCCTGGGATTTTCCAGGCAAGAATACTGGAGTGGGTTGCCATTTCCTTCTCCAATGCATGAAAGTGCATAAGATGCATAAGAACTGCAGGAGGGTCTTAAAACTGGATAGCAAGTTTGATATTTTGAACCGTTTTCTCATCTTTTCTAGTTTTCTCATGTCCTAGGTAAATTACATTTAACATGCATTCAGATCACCTGGGTATATTGTTAAATGGCAGATTCTGATTTGGGGTGAGCCTGAGATCCTCCTCTTGTAACAAGCTTCTAAATGATGTGGACATTTCTATTCTGTAGGCTCCATTCAGAATATCAGATAGTTCTAGATTTTGTTGACGTTTGGCAGACTTATGGTTTACTGCATGCATGTCTGATATGGCTGGGTTCTATCAGAAATCTTATTAATAGTTGTTTTGAAAGAAAACTTAGGACTTTTGTAAATTTAATAACACAGTTGATTGAAATAGTGTTTGTTTTTTGTATTCACATTTCCCTCTTCATATGTTTATGCGTCTTAACTCTAGTTTTGCTTCTTTCTCATTTCTTTTTTGTTGTTGTGATTTTTGCTTTTCTTTAATGTATTATTGTGTTTTGTGGATCTGGTCAGGGAACCGTTACTGTATTTTATGTTTGTATCTACATTTTATTTTGCATGCGTAACGTGGCTTTGCCTGGATGTTCTTTTTGGTAAGTTCCAAATCTATAAAGCCTATTGTTTTTTGTAGTGTAAGTTATAATATTTTTCACTTTCTTTTCTCCCAGTTTTAGTAATGTGATCATGCTCATGAGTTGCTTTTAGTTTTTTTTTAAGAGTTCATTTGATAGTTATTTTTTTCCTAACACTTTCCAGTTTTCCTTAATAGTAGTGCAGTTTGGTACTAATCTGCTTTGATTCGTTTTATAGCCTCACACTGTCAGTTGCTGGTCACTATTTAGAAGTTGCTGTTTCAAGTATTTTGGTTTTTTAAAAGAGCCTTAATCATCTAGAAATGCTGTTCTAAAAGCTTGTGCTTTCATATAGCAATCATAAAAGAAGATAGTTTGTATTAAACGTAATAATTTTGTTCACAGTAAACAGTGCATTCTAATTTTGTTTTCACAGCAACAGCTTGCACAACTGCAGAAAGAAAAATCAGAGATTCTGAAAAATCTGGCATTATATTACTTCACATTTGTAGATGTTATGGAATTTAAGGTATGTATTTTAATACATACAGTTTAACATTTCAGAGATAAATTGATATTTGTTAATTGTATAAATTGTTCTGTCACTTGTGGATAATAAAGTATGTGTTTTCTGAATTTAGTAGTAGTCATATAAGTAAAAGATTAAAATAAACTTTTGTTTTCAGGACCATGTTTGTGAATTGCTGAATACCATTGATGTTTGCCAAGTCTTCTTTGACATTGTATGTATAATTTTCAGAAAATTTTCTAATTCTTCTCTCTTTTTCTAGTAGTAGAACTAAGGGGATCAAATACTTTTCTTTAGAGATAATTTATATGATTAGTATATAAAATTTCAGCATTGAATTTGGCTTTATTTTTTAAGGTAAGGTGTTATACTGTATCTCTCTTTTTACTTATTGATTGTCATTGAATATAAATCTTGTACATATTGGGAAACAGTTGTTAATTTTAGTATTTTATTTTAATAGGCTCAATTTTAAAAAGTACACAAATAATTTTTTCTCTATAAAAGGGATACTTGATAAAATCTTTCTTAATAAGACAGCTTCTAGATATAAGAAATCAGTGAAAAACATCTCCACTGAGTTAACGGTGAACCTGTTCATTAGTTTAATACTCCTTTTTTCTTGCTTAGTGAGAATTGCTTCCATGCTTATTGTTATTCTGGTCTTGGCTATTCTTTTAAATTGTTAGCAGTTTGAATAGGGTGATCACAAACTCTCTTTCACCTGTAAAATTGTGTTACAAACAGAAAACTATTATTTGTAACTCCCAAATTTTAGACATGTTTTTGGTGAAAGGAATTAGGTAGAATTTCAAAAATGGGGATAAAATAAATAAATAACTACAGAAAATTATTAGCTTCCAGTAGCTGCCATGAAGATTCTTTTGTGTGTGCTTAAAAGTTTTGTGAAATAAAAAGTTGAACTTAATGTTTTTTTTTCTTAGACTGTAAACTTTGATTTAACAAAGAACTACTTAGATTTGATCATAACATATACAACACTAATGATACTGCTATCTCGAATTGAAGAAAGGAAGGCAATCATTGGATTATACAACTATGCTCATGAGATGACCCATGGGGCAAGGTATACCGCATTAAAGAAACCTGTGTGAAATTCTCAGTTTGATAGCTTACAATTCAGTGATATTTATGTGTCTGTTTTAAGTGACCGAGAATACCCACGCCTTGGTCAGATGATTGTGGATTATGAAAACCCTTTAAAGAAAATGATGGAAGAATTTGTGCCTCATAGCAAGGTAAGAGCTGGGTTTTAGGGGTGCTTCAATAGGCATATGAGAGCTTGAGGGTGGATAGAGTGATAAACTGCTTCTAAGAAAGAAAATCTTAATGAGATATGATTTATAGTTGTGTATGGTTTTATCTAATTGTGAACCAGAGAACTCCTTAATTACATCCAGAATTGTGAATGGAAACTCTGGAATATATTGATCCATTGTAGTTTTTAGGTTCTCTATAGGATACAGAGTTAGTGAAGTTTAGTATTTGTGAATGTCTTCTAGATTCATATCAGACTGCTTTGTTCTAATCCCAATTCCGACAGTTACTGTGTATTATTGGGCAGGTTACCTAACCAACTTCACTGTATCTCAGTTTTCTTATCTGTAAAAATGCAGTAATAGTAGTCCTACTCTATAGGGCTATTATGAGTATTAAATGAGTTATTTTGTGAAAAGTGTTTCTACACATAGTATTTGATAAATCTTAGTTAAATGTTATTAGAATATAGCCTCGTAATGAGAAAAAATTGCAGGAGTTTGTGATAATTTGAAATGTCTGACTTTTATGATATATTAAAAAATAGTTCTTAAAGTCTTGCCATTATGGTTTCTCTGAGGGAGGGCTAGTTCCTTAGCATGTCAAGAAAGTTTATAGGTATCCTCATAAAGATAGGGAAATTGAGGACTGGAAGTGGTATGATGAAGTAAGCCATTTGGCAGCAGTTGTGGCAAAATGAAGGCTAGGATATTAGAATCTTGGTCCATTGTTCCCTTTGAATGATGGGAGTTAGGTTTTTAATAATACAGTGTTTTATATGAATCTGTGGTTTATTTTTTTGACATTCAGTTAGCAGCAAGAAGGAAACTTCAGTTTTCTTACTCCCGTGAAAATTCTAAAGATGCATTTCCAGTTTAATTTCTCTGCGGACCTATATTATACCCACAAATTTATGTAGATTTAATGTCTTAGCATTAGTTGTACCGTTAACTTGAAAGAGTCTAGTAGATGATACCAATTTTGAAGTAAAAATCAGCATTGTAGATGGAAGTGTCAGGGTTTCTCAAAGTGCTAAACAGATCATCACCACCTGTCTCTTTGATTTTGTTAGTGCTTTAACCTCAGCTACTCATCTCTTGTTTTCCCTCTGGATCTGTTTCTAACTTTTTGCCAATCAGATATGGCTTTGCTTTTAGTTACCCACTTCAAATTTGGCTCTTTTCCCAGTTAAATGATAAACATTTATTTTAAAGGCTGTTATATCTTTATTTAGGGCTTCCCTGGTGGCTCAGATGGTAAAGAATCTGCATGCAATGCAGGAGACCCAGGTTCAATCCCTGGATCAGGAAGATCTCCTGGAGAAGGGAGTGGATACCCTCTCCATTATTCTTGCCAAGAGAATTCCATGGACTGAGGAGCCTGTTGGGCTACAGTCCACAGGATCACGAAGAGTCAGGCACAACTGAGCAGCTAACACTTTCACTTTGAACTCATATCTCTAAGTTTTCCATAGCCATTAGTACATACTAGACTGTTAATAATTACTTGAGGAGAATTGTCTATTTGGATTAGATCAGTTTTTTCCTAATCTTGATTTTTCTGATATTCTATGATATCTCAGGGCTTTGATGTTAATAGAAAGTCACTCAATTGTATCTGATTCTTTGCAACCCCATGGACTGCAGCCTTTCAGGCTCCTTGGTCCATGGAATTCTCCAGGCCAGAATACTGGAGTAGCCTATCCCTTCTCCAGGGGATCTTCCCAACCTAGGAATTGAACCCAGGTCTCTGCATTGCAGGAGGATTCTTTACCAACTGAGCTAATAGGGAAGCCCAACAGAAAGACCACCATATATTTACTAGGATTTGTTCAAATTAATTTTAAAAATTATTCAAAATCACTTGGTACAGTGATAAAAACAGTTCCTAGGTTTTACTCCCAGAGGTTCTGGCTTAGGCAGAGCTCTGGATTTTCTTTTTCTGAACAAACTCTCCTGGCAATTTATGCATAGCCAGATTAAAGGACCACTCTGTGCAGAATTTTTAGGAAGCAGGAATGAATAGCAAAAGAGTTAAAAGCAAGCAAGAAGCAAATGAGATGAAAAATACCTTGATGATAAAGTTATCATTAATAGACTAAATGGCAAATAGAAATAAGTTATTGAGATAAAGTACAGTGGATCATTTTTAGAAGGCATTCTTTGAAGAAATATGAAACATGTTGAGCTCTGTTAACACTTGGCCATATAACCTTTAGTACCACTTTTTCTTTCAGTGAGCACTATTAGAGTAGAAAGTGATACACAAAAGGATGATGCTAGACTCTGCGTCCTTTTTAAAATAAAGATCACACAATTGCCATACATTTTCACCTTTAAGAAAGTAACATGGTTTGCTGAGCTAGGCTTTAGCTGAGGAATGCAGAATCTATGTAACTCTCATGAAATTAAAAACAAAATCTAAAGCATAAGTGGAACCCACCTCAAGCGTCATATGGAACATACTTGTAATTAGGCTCTTGTTTTATGATGGTACAGTTAGAAACACACAGCACTTGTAGCTGGAAATTAAATGGAAAGTAAAAAAACCAACTCATTCTTCAACTTTCTGTTTTTCTGTTTTGATTAGTCTCTTTCAGATGCACTGATTTCTCTTCAGATGGTATATCCTCGCAGGAACCTTTCAGCTGACCAGTGGAGAAATGCCCAGTTGCTGAGTCTCGTCAGTGCCCCCAGCACAATGCTTAATCCCGCACAGTCCGACACTGTATGGTTCTGTGCTTTCTTTTTTGAATGAAGAGAGTAAAAAAAAAATTTTTTTAATCAATTAAGCAGTGCTATTGCACTTTTTCTTCTAATTAGTATTAGCTTGTCAGTGAAGTTTATTGTAAAATGCTCATTATTTACATTGTACTATTCACAGTTTTTTAATTTCTAAATGTTGATGCTGAGTACAGTTATTTGCTTTGCTTTCTTATGGTAGAAAATTTGGAAGATTCAGAAAATTAGAAGAAAACAAAAATCACCCCAAGTCTTACAGACTTACTAGAGAAAATCACTATTGTATTCTGTTAAGTTTCTTTTCAGTCTTTTTTCTGTGTATATAAACATAGATGTTATGCATATGGAGAATAAACACACATAATTACTGACTTGGGTGAAATAGTGAGCATCCAGGTACATAATTTTTTTTTTTAAATAAAATTTTATCCTTTGAAATACTGCAAACTCTGCAGTAAACTTGGGAAATTTGGAAGTAGTTATTTACTAAATTGAAAACAATTTAACAACTGTGTTTTTTAAAGAGAAGTTTCAGGGTATGTGAATTTGAAAGAGGCACAGCTTTCATTGCCTTTTATGGACTATGGGTTTAAATATAGGTTATAAAACTTGCATCCACTTTTTCAACTCTGTTGTGGTGGTATTTGAACCAAGAATTGAATAGTCAGACTTTTTAGAAAGAAGAGAAGGAGGAGTGACCCAGTGCAGAATTTTTTCCTTTAAATCACAAATTTATATTTTCTTTTTTTTAAGATGCCTTGTGAATATCTCTCTTTGGATGCCATGGAAAAATGGATTATCTGTAAGTAAAATTGGTCAATTTTATGAATACTCCTCAGATTTAAGTTTTAGAGAGAAATAACAGTACATGCATTGCTTTAATACCAAGCACTGTGCTAAGCCTTCTGTGTGCATCCTCTAATGTTAAATAGAACTATTTCTATCCGTCTCTACCTTGAAAGTGTTCAAAGTGTTAGTCGCTTAGTCTTGTCTGAGTCTTTGCAACCCCATGGACTGTAGCCCATCAGGCTCTTCTGTCTGTGGAATTCTCCAGGCAAGAATACTGGAGTGGGTAGCCATTCCTTCTCCAAGGGATCTTCCCGACCCGGGATTGAATCCAGGTCTCCTGCATTGCAGACAGATTCTTTACCATCAGAGCCACCAGGGAAACCCAGTCCTTACCTTAAATGGGAGTAATGAATGCAAGGCTTTGTGTAATGAGCAGTGAGTTGAATTCAGAAGGCAGAATACCCTAATGGAGGATGCCTGGGCATGGAAAAGGCAAACTAATTTGGGATATCACAATTGCCAAAAGTCAGGAAAGTTGACTAAGTTTTACTACTTTCATTTATTTGGGCCTTGAGTAGAGTTAAGAGTTACATCAAACTTTGCACTTCTCTCCCCCCACCCCGTTTTTTAAAATTTTTCCCTTTTTGACACCAATTCCTGTACTAGAACTTTCTATAAAAGATAGTCTATTTTCTTTACAGCTTTGCTGTAGACTAGTTGAAAGAGTAGCAGCATCACCTTGAAACTTATTAGATATACAGAATATTGATTTCCACCCTAAGACTTCTGATGAAAAACTCTGAGTGGATCCCAGCAACCTGTGTTTTAATAAGCCTTCCCAGTGATTCTAATATGAAGCTGAAGTTTGAGAATCACTGGTCTAGATTCTAGCCTGGGGCCAAAGGTTGTTGGGGCTTCCCAGGTGGTGCTAGTGGTAAAGAACCCGTCTGCTAATGCAGGAGACATAAGAGACTGGGGTTTAATCGCGATTGAGAAATCTCTTGAAGGAGAGCATGGCAACCCCCTCCAGTATTCTTGTCTGGAGAATCCCTTGGACAGAGGAGCCTGGCGGGCTACTGTCCTCAGAGTCGCAGAGTGAAACACGACTGAAGCACCTTAGCACACAGCACAAGGGTTGTTGAGGGTCTGAAATGTTGAGGATCCAGCCGTTTTGAATGCGATTTCACAGTAACTTGGGGCTTCCCTGGTGGCTCAGACAGTAAAGAATCTGCATACAGTGCAGGAAACCTGGGTTCAAGATCCCCTGAAGAAAGGAATGGATACTCACTCCAGTATTCTTGCCTGGAAAATTCCATGGACAGAGGAGTCTGGTGGGCTGGAGTCCATGGGACCATAAAGAGTCAGACATGACTGAGTGACTAACACAGTGATTTATACAGTAACTTATCCTGGTATTCTTTTCAGAATTTGTTCTTACTTTATTGACTATACCCAGATGACTCCTTATGAAAGATCTCTTTTAAAATTGATAGTACAGTCTTTCTCTCTTCAAAGATTTTCTCCAGCTTTCTTGTTTACTATTGATTTTCTATCTTATTTTCCTACATTTTCATGACTGAAAAAAATTTTTTTTTCTGTCCTTNGCTGATTTTATTTTGGGGGGCTCCAAAATTACTGCAGATGGTGATTGCAGCCATGAAATTAAAAGACCCTTACTCCTTGGAAGGAAAGTTATGACCAACCTAGATAGCATATTCAAAAGCAGAGACATCACTTTGCCAACAAAGGTCCATCTAGTCAAGGCTATGGTTTTTCCAGTGGTCACGTATGGATGTGAGAGTGGGACTATAAAGGAAGCTGAGTGCAGAAGAATTGATGCTTTTGAACTGTGGTGTTGGAGAAGACTCTTGAGAGTCCCTTGGACTGCAAGGAGATCCAACCGGTCCATCCTAAAGGAGATCAGTCCTAGGTGTTCATTGGAAGGATTGATGCTGAAGCTGAAACTCGAATACTTTGGACACCTCATGCGAAGAGCTGACTCATTTGAAAAGACCCTGATGCTGGGAAAGATTGAGGGCAGGAGGAGAAGGGGATGACAGAGGATGAGATGGTTGGATGGCATCACCGACTCAGTGGAAATGGGTTTGGGTGGACTCCAGGAGGTGTTGATGGACAGGGAGGCCTGGCGTGCTGCAGTTCATGGGGTTGCAAAGAGTCGGACACGACTGAGCAATTGAACTGAACTGAACTTTCCAGAGTTCTAGAGACAGCAATATCTACATAAAGAACCAGAACAGAGTAGACTATAGAACATAGAAGGCACTGAATAAATGGTAGTCATCATCATTAATAATAATGATTGATCATTTGTAATGTTAGCATTCATAATAAGGCTTCCCTGGTAGCCCAGATGCTAAAGTATCTGCCTGCAGTATGGGAGACCCGGGTTCAATCCCTGGGTTGGGAAGATCCCCTGGAAAAGGGCGTGGCAACCCATTCCAGTATTCTTGCCTGGGAAGTCACATGGACAGAGGAACCTGGTGGACGACAGTTCATGGAGTTGTAAAGAGTCGAACACAACTGAGCAACTAACACACACATTCATATTAAAAATGAAAAGCATCATGCAGTTTTGTTTCCTATTAGATATGTTACATCAGAAAGTCTAACATCTAGAGGCAACGCCGTAACAGAATGTGAGGTGGAGGGCAAGTTTTTCCAGCCTCCTGCTGTCATCTGACTTCCTGTTGAGCAGATATAACCCTGGGGACAGGACTATCCATCAGATGCCATGTCAGCTAAAAACTTGACCTGCCACTGTCTCCTCTGTGTGCACTGGACTGAGTCATCTGCCTTTAACTTCCACAGGGTAAACAGCCAGCAAACCAATGAAGCTCTTGTAACTCAGTCCCACACAGCCTCATTAAAGGATCTTACCTCTTTCAGTACCTGCCAGCAGGTGTGGAATATTAGAATGTTTACTCCAAATCTACTGCTGTCTTGATTTAGTGACCTTGGCTCAGGACTGACATATTTCTATATCAAAATAGTGGAAGGCTTCCTTTTCTCTCTTTCCTGATGCATGATAGTCTAAAAGACAGGAATGGACTTCAGCCAATACAGATCAATTTCCACTCAGCTTTTGCTCATTTAATTACTGTTGACTGCTTTAACCTTTGTCACTTAGTTTATGGATTATGTTTCTTTCTCCTCTACTGCCATTTAATTTATTCACTGACATAGTCAAACTTAAAATTATGTGATAGGGTTTGACATTTTTCTTATTCTCTAATATTTTTATTGTGCTCAATTTATTTAGAAGCAAATTATTTCCTGAAGGAGAAAACATTTTAATGAGCTGACTTTTAACTTAATCTGTGTATTCACTTCTTAGATCTTGATTTGATAAGAGAGAACACTCTGATTTCCTCCATCACCCGTTTCAAAGTGATGAACCCCTGCCATTCCCTTTAACATTCCTACAATATTTACCTGTGTAGAAGTGCACTGTGTACTGATTTACATACTACAAAGAAAAATTAAATCTTGGAGTGAAAACCAACCACTCATAGTGCAAAGGGGGTTATCAGAATGATACAAGCATGGGAATTACCTTCTTTCTGAGAACTCATTTGTCACCATTGATCTAAGCATAAAGGTGGAGAGGAAGGACTTTGAGTTTGAGACCTATATACTTAACGGGTCAAAATCTGACTCTGCATTTCATAAGCTGTGTGTCCTTTAGCAAAATCCTTGACTTATCTGAAACTGTCCCTGGAAAATGGAAATAACTGTTCTACCTTTCAAGGTCATTGTGATGATTCATAAAATAAAGTAAAACAGGGCTTTCCTGGTGGTTCAGTTGTAAAGAATCCGCCTGCCAGTGCAGGACACACGAGTTTTGATCCCCGATTCAGGAACTGATCCAGGCGTCAAATGAGTAGAGTCACCTCATACATTTGGACGGCAGTGAGAGAGGACTTTGTACAAGATGATTGTAAAATCCTCTTGTGGATTTCATGACATCTAAAGACTCTTCTAAGAATATGGAATACACAAATGATAGTACTAAGCAGCCAAGAAGATATAAAGATTCACCTGTTTTTTTCTAACAGCCCTAATAGTTTTGTGGCAGCTGTAAAAGCGTCCTCTGAGGGGAATATGTAATTTACCTTTCAGCTTAGGAATGTGAGACTAGCGTCATTAGCCCATTCTTCCCTGGATGACTTAACCATTTCTTTGACATCATCCATCTCCACTGTGGTTAATGAAACCCAGCAGTGGGAACTGCTAAGCACAGTGATCCCACAGTTAACTTCCACTAAACCTCCCACTTCTGCGACANGGCACCTCTGTCCGTGCGCCCGCCGAAGGCCTAGGAGCAGGCTGAGCCAAGATGTGCAGCAGCAGCCTTGGGGCTGGAGGCTGGGGCATGAGTCGCTGTGCCCAGTAGTCTAGCTGATCCAGGATCAAACGTGCTCAGGGGTGGATGTGGATTCTAGGCAAAGAGCAAAGCTGGAGCTTCTGGCTGATACAGCAAGCAGTCCTGGGACCTGAGGCTTGGACATGGTCTACCTTGCAGAGTGACTTTCCAAGAGGAGTCCATCCAGAGCCTAAGCCAAGGCTGTGGGCAAAGGATGCACTGGATCCTCAGGAGAATTTTGCCCAAGATTCCGTCAGATCAGATGGGAAGAAGCTCAAACCTGACTCTAGAACCTGCAGACCGTGCCACTTCTCTCTGTTATTTAAGGGAGTAAAGATGGGCCCTACAAAGGATGGTGGATGTAGAGAAACCTAACAGGTGCTCAGGAGTGGACACTGCTTCACATCCGCCTTCTCCAGGGCACAGCATTGAGCCAGCCTCTGTGGAAATAGGGATGGAACGTCCAAGGGTGAAGACTCTATCAGGCTAGGTCAGGGGGAAAGCAGATCCTCATGGGAGAGCCAGGAGAGTGAGAGGATTAAGTCAGGACTTATCAAGACCCCTGATATAAAACAGCCCTCCATGAAGGTGGAATGAGTGAACAGGGAGAGTGATCAGAGCGTCTCATTTGACTGCAATTTTTCCTGAAGCCACCAGAGGGCAGAGCTGACCCATACATTTCCTGTGGGATAAATGGCAACCCACTCCGGTACTCTTGCCTGGAAAGTCCCATGGATGGAGGAGCCTGGTGGGCTGCAGTCCATGGGGTCACAAAGAGTCAGACACGACTA
>SJYV01017193.1:0-11485 GCA_006410875.1 Neotragus pygmaeus | reverse complement strand
GAGTTCACTCAAACTCATGTCCATCGAGTCGGTGATGCCATCCAGCCATCTCATCCTCTGTTGTCCCCTTCTCCTCCTGCCCCTAATCCCTCCCAGCATCAGGGTCTTTTCCAGTGAGTCAACTCTTTGCATGAGGTGGCCAAAGGATTGGAGTTACAGCTTCAACATCAGTCCTTCCAATGAACACCCATGACTGATCTCCTTTAGGATGGACTGGTTGGATCTCGTTGCAGTCCAAGGAACTCTCAAGAGTCTTCTCCAACACCACAGTTCAAAAGCATCAATTCTTCGGTGCTCAGCCTTCTTCACAGTCCAACTCTCACATCCGTACATGACTACTGGAAAAACCATAGCCTTGACTAGATGGACGTTTGTTGGCAAAGTAATATCTTTGCTTTTTAATATGTTATCTAGGTTGGTCATAACTTTCCTTCCAAGAAGTAAGCGTCTTTTAATTTCATATTAGGCGATGACAAATGACACAGAGAAGCAGCAGGTAGGCAGCATGGGCTGGCAGGGCGGGGAGTGGTCAGGGACGCCCTTGCTGACGAGGTGAGGTGCTGAGGTGAGCCACAGGACTCCCGGGTGAGGCGTCCAGGCAGCCGTCCGGGAGCCTGGTTGGTGCAGGTGGTGGACAGCGAGGAGGCCACTGTGGCTCGAGTAGGGCCATTGACGGGGAGTGAGGGGCATGTGCGTGTGGGATCCCAGTCCTGTAGGACTTGTCATGGGCCATCGTAAGGACTGGAAATGGGAAGACATTGGACCCCAGTGATGGAGAGTTTGCGCGGAGCCATGACGTGATCTGACTTTTGGCAGAATTACCATGGCTACATTATATGAACACGAGAGGAGAGGCAGGGAGACCAGGTCAGAGGCTGTTGCAGTACCACAGGTGAGAGCTGGTCGAGAAGGGTTAGGGTCTGCGTATATTAAGAAGGTAAAGCCCTTAATCAGGTCTTTCAGCTAATCGTAGTAAAAATTTATTATCTATTTTCCCTTGAAATAATTTCTTTGAATTGACTTAGCTCTGGGAAATGAGTTATTGTTTGGATTCCAGAGTCAAATACCTTGGAACAAGTGTTTGAGTTCTGTGAGCAACACAGAAGAAGTAGTGGACATGATGCCCGTCTCCGGAGAACCTGAAACCTCATTTGGGGATATGGGGCCAGGGCGCCTCCCTTAATGTCCTGGCTACTTGTGAGGCTCTCCCTAGGCTCAAACACCAGCCGTGAAGACACCGTGCCAACAGATGGCCGTCTGTGCTGTGGCCAGCTCTCTGGGAAGTTACTTTATTTCAAAGGCCAGGTTTGGCTCGGTGTTCGTTCAGGTTTTCTGGGATGAATATCAACTTTTGGTTCTCATCAGTGTGACCATTTATTACTTATTTTTACTTGGATACACTGTCAGATTTGGTTCTCAGAGTTAACTGAATACAAGTGAAGTAATTTTACAAGCAAATAAACCCCCAGTGCTGGTGGCATGAAGTGAAAATATACCTTTCAATAGGGGTTTTAATCCAGTACCAGAGCATCAGTTGCAGGCCTGGGCGATAGAGGGTGCAGAGAGTAAATGTTGATTTCACTAACAAACTTACCCGATTTCTGTCGACTGCGGTGATGAGAACCACGGAATTATTTGCCTTATATAGTGTTTGCAAAGCTGGATAAGAAGTAGATAGTTTCTGGTCTCTTTGCCAGTAACATAAATAAATAAAATTTGAAACATTCTTGGACTTCTTAATGAAGGTCATGTCATTTGATTTAAGGCCCACAAGTTGGTTATTTGGACAAGGAGAAGCAAATTCTCTCAGAAATAAAGGTGATAAAAATTTGAGAGCCTAGAAAAACCAACCAATTCCACATTAAATATTTCCTGAGAGGCTAGTAGAGTAATAGTTGAGAATGTAGGGTCTGAAATCAGTTGTCAAATGTCAACTCTGAGCAGTGGTAGCTGTTCACATTTGGGCAACTTGCCTGGCTATTTTGCCCTAACTCTATCAAAATTATTGTGAGGATTAAATAACTTAAGATATGCAGACCTTATATCAGCACTTTGGAAAGCATATTAGCTACTGTTGTTTTTATTATAAAATTAATTAAAATCATACATTCTTATTTGACTGCTAATAACTGGATATTGATAGATAGCAGACTAATAATAAAAATGTTATATTTGAAAGCCACATGAAACAGAAAGATAAATAGGGCCAGTGGTACAGTCTAAAGAACATGCTTTACTATTTTACAAAACATTTAGCTGATATTTTGTCATTTTCATCCTCTCAGTAGCTCTGGTTAGCAGAAAGACCTTGATTATTCTTGTTTTATAGGTAAAGAAGTAAAATTCAGACTTAAAGAAATATCCCAGGCCGCTCAGCAGAGACTGGACTGAGCCTCAGAATTCTTGTCCTTTTCTTCCCAGTCTCTAAATGTGTGTGTAGTACTTCAGTGCTGGTGTTTTTATGCTGTACGGTAGAAGTGAGTGACAGCTGGTTAGTTGCATAGCGTTTATGCTGAAAAGTTTTAACTCTTGGAGATTGAATTAATAAGACTGCTCACATTTTTTCCCCTTACAGTCAAATGCATTGAGGTATAATTTACATGCAATAAAATGCACGCATTTTAAGTGTAAACGTCCGTGACAGATATACGCACCCGTGTAACCACCCTTACAGACAATGAATAGAAAGCTTCCCTCGCCCACATCTGCCCACCAGTACCCAGTGGCGGCTGGTGATCTCTGTCACTAGCCCTGCCTTTTATAGCCTTGGGACGTGAAGTCACGTGGCATGTGCTCCTCGTGTCTGGGCTCCTTTGTTTAGTGTAGTATCTGCGGGATCCGTCTGTGTGGTTACGTGTACGGATGTGTGAGTCGGTGGCTCATTCTTTTATCGTTGAGTGGTGTTTCTGCTAAATGAGCACACCAGTTTGTTGATTCATTCACCTGTTGGTGGACCTCGGGGTTGTTTTCAGTTTGTAGTAATTTTGAGTAAAGTCACAGTGAACATTCTTGTACAGATCTTTGTGTGGACAGTAATTTCATTCATAGATAGTGTCTTTGGTGTTATCTAAAAGATATCACCATATGCAAGTTCATTTACAGTTTCTTCCAGGAGCTTTAATCGTTTTGCATTTCACATTTAGGTCTATTATCCATTTTGAGTTAATTTTTGTGAGGGGTGTAAAGTCTGTGTCTAGATTCTCTTTTTACACGTGGATGTCCAGTTGTTCCAGCACCATTTGTTGCAGACTGTCTTGTTCCATTGTTGTGCCTTTGCTCCTTTGTTAAAAATAAGTTGACAGTATGGGGGTCTGTTTCTGGGTTCCATTCTGTCCCGCTGATCCAGTTCTCTTATCTTTGCCAGTCCTACCCCATTTTGGTTACTGCAGCTTTGTGGTAAGTCTTGAAGTCTCACAGCATCAGTCTCCCAGCTCCATTCTTCCCCTTCAGTATTGTGTCGGCTACTCGAGGTCTTCTGCCTCCATGCACAAACTTTGGAAAGAGTTTGTTGGTGTCCACAAAGAACTTGCTGGGATTTTGGTTGGGATTAATCTGTCGATGGAGCTGGGAAGAACTGACATCTTGACAATATTGAGTCTTCCTATCCTTAGCAGTTTGCACATGGAATATCTCTTCATTTATTTAGTTCTGCTGATGATTTCATTCATCAGAATTTTTCAGTTTTCCTCATAGAGATCTTGTACATATTAAATTTATATATTTTATTTTGGGAAGGTGCTAATAAATGGAATTGTGTTTTTAATTTCAAATTCTACTTGTTCATTGCTGATGTATAGGAAAATGGTTAACTTTTGTATATTAACCTTGTGCCCCACAAACTTGAGCTAATCACTTGAGCCCGTAAAATTTTATAATGGAAAAATGATAATCTAAGTTTCATATATCATATTTTGATGGTCAGTTTGATTCATCTTTAAATAGAATCCCTAAGCTTTATTCTAGAACATCTGTTGTTATGGATCTTACAGAACCTTCCAGGAAGTGAAAAATCTGCTTGATATTTTTAAATACAATCTTTTGACTTTTTGAATGTCTCAGCATAAAAAAAACCAAAACTGGTCTGTATGCAAGAAAAGCTAGTATCAATTTTTTCCATAATAACCACAAAAGAGAACTAACTCCAAAGTTTGTCAGTTGATAAATGGATAAACAGATAGTGGTTTATCCACATAGCAGGTACTGTTCAGCTGTGATATAAGTAGCATCCTAGACAAGTCTCAAAAGCATCTTGTTAAGGGAAGGAAGCCAAATACAAGCTCTTGCTTCCTCTGTGATTCCATTTCTTTGACATTCTAGAAGAGGCAGGACTACAGGGCAGATAACAGATTGGCAGCTGCCCGGGGCTGGATGTTGGGGAGGGTGCCGGAACTTTGGGGGATGATAGGAATGTTCTGTGTCTTCAACACAGTGTTCATTTGCCCAGACTAATCAAACTGTGCAGTTTAAAAGAGTGCGTTTTATTGTGTATAAATCATACCTCAGTAAACTTCACTTAGAAAAAAAAGCAGAGGTGCTAATGTGATTTAATCAGGAAAGAACAGTCTTTTAAACAAACGGGGTGCTGGAACAGCAGGATATCTGTAGGGGGAAAAAAGAATCTCAGTTTCTCCCTCTGGAATACTTGTACTGGGTATTTCCTACTGGCTGAGATTCTCTGCATTTAGCATTCCTTTCCACAACAACAGATCCATTAATTTCCATTTATTACCACTCACTGGTAATTCTCACTGGTTTGAACATTTGTATCTATAATGTGTAGTAAATACACAAACACACACAGACCCACAAACCCCAGTCCAAATGACAAAATAAACATTCATATATTAGTGAGGGCTCTCCAGAGAAACAGAACCCCAGTAAGGGGTGTGTGTGTGGGGGGGTGGTGTGTGTGTGTGTGTCTGCGTGTGTATTTATCCCAAGGAGTTGCCGCTGTGAAACCTGGGGTGGAGGCTGAGAAGTTCGGGTCCAGGGAGCCGCTGGTATGCTCCAGTCTGAGTCTGAAGGCCTGAGAACCAGGAGCCCAGTGCTGTGGGTCCCAGCTCTCGGCCGAGCCCGAAGGCGGGAGACCAGCGCTCCAGCTCAAAGACAGTCGGGTGGAGACAGGGAATTCTCTGCCCTTGCCCGTTCGCTCTATTCAGGCTTGCAGCAAAGTGGGTGAGGCTAACCTATGCTGGCGAGGACCCTCTGCTTTACTCAGCCTACTGATTCAACTTGAATCTCATCCAGAATCACCCTCACAGACACGCAGAGTGTGGGACCGACTACCTGCACGGCCAGAGCTCCGTCAGGTTGATGTGTGAAATTAGCACACACCACTGGACCTTGCTGCACTGTTCTGCCATTAAATTGTGGGAAATGCCCTTACACGTGTCTGATCGTGGGTCTGGCCACGTGGCCCTTGCTTTCAGTGTGTTGGGGTGACATGCTCCTGAGTGTGAGGGAGGTTGGCCCTCAGCTCTGTGTCACAGACCTCCCCATCTTCCTGGACTCCTGTCTGTCGTTGGCACGATGGCTCCTTCAGACCAGCAGCCATGGGTGGGCAGCCAGCTTGCCTGGGGTGCTTGCCTCCAGGGGTGGCCACGTCTGCTCTGGCATCATACCCTGCCCTGTGTGAGCAGAAATGCTCCACAGCCCCGCCTTGGGCCCAGAAACCCTTTACCTCGCCACAGTGTTCTGCTTTGGTCGAAAGCCAGCCCTCCAGAGGTGAAACTTCCAGCTCAGCTCTGCCGTTGGCTCTGTTGTGGGGCAGAAGCTCGGGACTGACAGGAGCACTTCCTCTGAGGGCTCTTCTTGCTCTGCCGTTTCAAAACTGGTGGGGCTTTTTGAAATACTGGGAGATTTATGTTCAGAAATAATGCCCTTATTTTATGAGTCAGAAATTACTCTATGAGGTCACTGCTGTTCCCTGACATGTTTTTGGAGCGGTCTCTGGTTCTCAGCGGGCTTCCCCAGTGGCTCAGCAAATTCTGTAATGCAGGAGATACGGGAGATGCAGGTTTGATCCCTGGGTCAGGAAGATGCCCTGGAGGAGGGCATGGCAACCTACTCCAGTATTCTTGCCAGGAGAGTCCCATGGGCAGAAGAGCCTGGCAGACTGCAGTCCACGGGGTCACACAGAGCTGGACACGACTGAAGTGTCTGAGCAGGCTCGTCGGTTCTCAGCCTGGTTTTCCCCGTCATTCTGCTCTCTCGCCCAGAGGATGGGGAGGTGTTACCTGGGTTGTCCAGCTTGAGCCGCCCAGGCTGCTGGGCCAGAAGTTCCCAGCTGTCCCGCTCCCTTCTGAGGAGTCGGGCTGGCTGCCGGCAGTGCTGCGTGGGCCTCTGCTCACTCATCGTAGCTCCGAGACGCGGTGTTCTTGGGCCCGAGCGTGTGTGAAGGCAGCCGTGGGCCTTCCTCCCGGAGCCCTGTGCTCACGGGCCGTTCCACGCGCGCCGCCCGCCGGGTTTCTACCACTGCTGCTTCTGTGGCTTGTCTGAGGTTAGAGATGACAGCACAGAGGACTGCCCTTGCTCCCTGATGTCAAAAATGAACCATGGCCTCGGCCTCCTGGGTCAGCGCTGCCTCGCTTGGTGCGTAGGCACGCGTCCCCGTGGTGCAGAAGGGGTGGAAGGGGCCGTGACGCGGCAGGACGCTGGGGCGAGACAGGGCCCCTGGAGCGGTCTCCCCAGCGAGGGACCAGACGCAGCGTTGCCGCCGTCCCAAGGGGAAGACCTGGCCTGTTTTTGTGCAATAACCCCCAATTATAAATTTTTAAACCTTTGGTGTTTGCTTAATAAACAGACTGCAGGTCGAGTCACCTGTGGAGCTTTTGCACAGGTTGTACAGGTAACTCGTGGCTTCCACAGCAGGCTCTGAAGTTAGCCTCTGACAGCTCTCTACCATACTTAGGCCTTGCTTTAGTTTTTACCCACCGTCCGGCATTTGCCTCATTCATGCAGCATTACCCCTTGGAAACTCCTCCACAAGTCGATTGTTACAGCTCTAATTCATTTTTCTTCCTCCAGTGTTTTCTTTGTGGTAAAATATGCATAACACGGAAGCACCACCTTGGCCACGTTTAAGGGCACAGCTCAGTGGCATGAGCACGCTCACGCTCCTATGCAGCCATCACCACCATCCGTCGTGAGAACTCATGCCGTCGCCCCAGACTCAGACGCTGTACCCATTGAGCACTGACTCCCCACCCCTCCCCAGCTCCTGGCACTGGCTCTTCTGCTTTCTGTCTCTATGAATCCGAGCCCTTCAGGAACCTCATATAAGTGGAAATAACAGTATCTGTCTTTTTTGTGACTGTGATCGTGTCTTTTTCTGGCAATTATTAATAAAGAGAGTCAGAGTTTGTAAAAGATGTTGTAGACACTGGCATTTATTAATGTGCATATACTACTTCTTGGTTGAAAAGTAAAGCATCTAGGTCATCAGGCCAGGTGGTTCTTCGTATCCATAAATGCACGGCCGGTCTGTGCCTGTGTCCATAAGCTGTGACCGTGGCTCAGCATCGCCTCCACTCTGTCTGCTGGGCTTAATTTTAAAAGTGAAAACTGGTCTCTTAAATCACCTGACATCTTAAGTTACTTTTTCCCTTTGCTGCTTTCTCAGCCTGTAGCAAACTTTTTTTTTTTTTAATATCGTTTCATCTTCATCTTTATAAACTGTTCACCCTGGCACATCATTGAAAAGGGAAGGTCTTGAGATCTTCAGTGACATGGGTACTTGTGATCTAGTTTAAAAATAGGTTGTAAAAGTGTGTGACTATAACCACTGCCATTAAAAGGGTATTGAAAGCTATTGCAGCGTAGCTTCCTATTTCACTCACACCCACTCGAAGGGAGCCAGCTGAAGTTGCAGCAACAGTTGTGCAAGAGACGGCAGGATATCTCACCAGCAGTCTTGCTTCAGGATTTTTGTGGTGTGCCCATTACCTGTGTCATGTGTAATAATCACACGTTGCTGTTCAGCCACCAAGTTGTATCCAACTCTTTGTGACCCCATGGGCTGCAGCACACCAGGCCCCCCTGTCCTTCAGTATTTCCCAGAGCTCACTGAAACGCCTGTCCATCGAGTTGGTGATGCCATCCAACCGTCTCATCCTGTGTCACCCCCTCCTCCTCCCACCCTCAGTCTTTCCCAGCATCAGAGTCTTTCCCAGTGAGTCAGCTCTTCCCATCAGGTGGCCAGAGTACTGGAGCTTCTGATGAATACTCAGGGTTGATTTCCTTCAGGGTGGACTGGCTGGATCCCCCTGCTGTCTCAGGGACTCTCGAGTCTTCCAGCACTGCAGTCTGCCAGCGTCTTTACCATGAGCATGTATCACTATTCCATTAAAAAAAAAGATGAATTAAGGGTAAACAAAAGCTGCAAAGGTGCAGAGAGATTGTACTCAAATTTCTGCCTAATGGAAGTGCGTTGGATGCCAGATGCATAGTCTACGAGCGATGTCGACTCAGAGATGTACACCGGTAGCTGTCCCAGAGAGTGCTCAGCCGGGACTCTCCTTTGGACTTCCCAAGATGAGCTCCGTCCCTCTGTGCCCCGATGTCCGGCTTAGCAAGCAGCCCGTTCTGGGTCCGGGCCCACGTCTGGTTATTGGGCACTCCCGTGGGCTGGACTCAGTTTCGGGTTTTCTCTTCTGGAGTTGCCCCCTCTGCCATGTGACAGCCCTCCACAGCACCTAAGCCCCAGCACACACGTGTCTTCCCTCCTGAGCAGCCCCGCTCCTGGTGGCCCCAGCATCCGCCGGTGCTGTGGGGTGAAGGCTGAGCCCCGGCAGAAGCCTGCCTGGGTCACGTGCTCCCTTAGCCTCTCACAGGGCCCGGCTCACGTGTTCCTTTGGATGATGTGGAAGCAGCAGAAGGGGCTTGGGGTGGGGCAAAGGGGTCACGTCACGTGGGGAAGCTGACGCCTGCCCACCAGGCCGCCCACAAAGCTCAGCTCGCAGAGGGTGAAGAGGCGGAGAAGCAGCCCCTCCTGTGCAGGCTGCAGGCTGGGAGAGGACCTTAATCGCTCACTTGGCCTCTGTTGTCTTCCAGCTTCCTCAGAGCGCGGCCCGTCTCTACCGGAAGCTGAAGTGAAAGGGCCCAGGGAACGGCCCCTGCATCCATGGACACGATGACCAAGAGCCGGCTCTTCCGCCTGTGGCTGGTCTTGGGGTCCGCCTTCATGATCCTCCTGATCATCGTGTACTGGGACAACATGGGTCCCACCCACTTCAACCTGCCCGCGGCCCTCTCCAGGCCGCTGGCGCTAAAGCCCCTCCCCAGCCCCAATTCAGCGCCCGGGGACGTCTTCACCTCCAGCCTCGAGACTTGGGAGAGCTTGGTCAGGGAGCAGCAGGGCCCCCCTTTGGGCAGAAGAGTGGAGCAGCCCTCCCTGCCGGCCTCCCCCAGGCCTGTGCTCGGCAGCCTGGAGGAGAGCGTGAGGGGCTACGACTGGTCCAGCCACGCTGCCCAGCAGAGCCCGGACCCCGACGGGCGGCAGGCCGAGCGGAGGAGCGTGCTGCGGGAGCTCTGCGCCAACGCCAGCTTCGTGTTCCCCACCAAGGAGCGCTCCTTCGACGACATCCCCAACCAGGAGCTGAGCCACCTGATCGTGGACGACCGGCACGGGGCCATCTACTGCTACGTGCCCAAGGTGGCCTGCACCAACTGGAAGCGTGTGATGATCGTCCTGAGCCAGAGCCTGCCGGGCCGGGGCGCGCCCTACCGCGACCCCCTGGACATCCCCCGGGAGTACGTGCACAACGCCAGCACCCACCTGACCTTCAACAAGTTCTGGCGTCGCTACGGGAAGTTCTCCAGGCACCTTATGAAGATTAAGCTGAAGAAGTACACCAAGTTCCTGTTCGTGCGTGACCCCTTTGTCCGCCTCATCTCGGCTTTCCGCAGCAAGTTCGAGCTGGAGAACGAAGAGTTCTACCAGAAGTTCGCCGTGCCCATGCTAAAGAGGTACTCCAACCACACCAGCCTGCCCGCCTCGGTCAGCGAGGCCTTCAGCGCCGGCCTCAAGGTGTCCTTCGCCAACTTCATCCAGTACCTGCTGGACCCGCACACCGAGAAGCTGGCGCCCTTCAACGAGCACTGGCGCCAGGTGCACCGCCTCTGCCACCCCTGCCAGATCGACTACGACTTCGTGGGGAAGCTGGAGACCCTGGACCAGGACGCTGCCCAGCTGCTGCGGCTGCTCAAGGTGGACAAGCTGCTGCAGTTCCCCCCGAGCTACCGGAACAGGACTGCCAGCAGCTGGGAGGAAGGCTGGTTTGCCAAAATCCCCTTGGCCTGGAGGCAGCAGCTTTACAAACTGTACGAAGCAGACTTTGTTCTCTTCGGCTACCCCAAGCCCGAAAATCTGCTTAGAGACTGAAGGCGCCGGGGGAAATCCCGAACTCCAAACGAACGGCTGCCTGTGTTGTTCCTTCAACCTCGCAGGAGGGTCTGTGGCCCCACGACCGTCTCCCAGAGGACGGCGCGCTGGCCTGCCGCATCTGTGTTTTCACGGCTTCCTTTTTCTCCTGGTGTGACGGCCGCAGAGTTCCACGGTGCTCTGCTGATGAGCCCGCAGGAAACACTTGGAGCTGATCGCACCCGCACTCCAGTTTGTAAAATGACCTACGGTTTTGCAGTCTTGACTTCTGTTTACTCCTTCCCTGCATTCATTGAGTACTGTGTTAATATTGTTTTTTTAAGATTAATATATTTCAGATATTTAATATGAAAAATGGAGAAGGCAGTGGTGGAGTAAAAGGTGACACCTGCTGCTGCTGCCTGCACTGTGGTCCTTCGGTGGGGCAGCACGCTCACGAGGGGCCCCGAGCAGCGCCGTGGCCCACACCTGGGCTTCAGGGCCTCGGTTTCAGGAAGGGAGGGTTCCTGGTTGTCGTGAGCAGAAAGGGGGGCCTTGGGTTTAAGATCGGGCCTTCCCGTGCGTGTGCGAGGGCTGCGCGCCCTCCGGAAGTGCAAGCTCCTCTTGTTGAGTCGCTCAGTCGTGTCTGACTCCTTGTGAGCTCACGGACTGTAGCCTGCCAGGCCCCTCTGTCGTGGGGATTTTCCAGGCGGGAACACTGGAGTGGGTTACCATTCCCTTCTCCACGGGATCTTCCCTACCCAGGGATCAAACCCGGGTCTCCTGGCGGGTGGGTTCTTTACCACTGAGCCAGTGGGGAAGCTCTCTGATTAGGTGGTCCGTGTGAAAAGGGAAGGCTGGGGCGTTTTCTTTGGGGAATTATTTCGTCATGCATCGTCCAGAGGTGATGATGCTAATGAGGAAGACAGCTGGTTTGCACTTGTCCCTGCCTTTGTCTTGAGTACGTTAGATGAGAACCAAATGTCACCCCTTGGGCCTGCCCGAAGCGATCCCACCTGGCTGGCCTGGTCACCGCCCGGAGGGCGTTTGCTCGTGGTGATGGCACCGTCACACCGGCGGACCAGGATCTGCTGGGTGACTTGTCGTGGGGGGCAAGCACGGCCC
>SJYV01017189.1:0-12467 GCA_006410875.1 Neotragus pygmaeus | reverse complement strand
TTTTTTTTTTTCCCCCATAACAACTTTATTCAGGTATACTTTACATACCACACAGCTTACACTTCTATTTTTTTGGTTGCACTAGGTCTTCATCACTGCGCACAGGCTTTCCCTAGCTGCCCTGGATGGTGGGGGGTGCTCCTCTTTGTTGTGATGCGAGGGCCTCTCATTGTGGTGCCTTCTCTTGTTGGGGAGCATGGGCTTAGTAGTTGTGTACAAGTTTAGTTACTAACTCTTCGGAATGTGGGATCTTCCCTGACCAGGGATCACACTTGTTTCCCCTGCATTAGCAAGCGGATTCTTATCCACACTATAACACCAGGGAAGTCCCCAGCTTACACATTAAAAGAAATAAATCAGTGATTTTATTATCTGGAAAAGAAACTTCGTACCCTTTAGCGATCACACTTCTATCCCCTTCCAGCCCATTCTGAACATTTCATAAAAATGGAATCATACAGTATGTGTTTTTTGTGACTGGGTTCTTTTACTTAGCATGATATTTGCAGTTTCATGCATACTATAGCCTGTATCAAGACTTCCTTTTTACAGCCGAATAATATTCTACTGTATTACGGGTAGACCACATTTCATTTATCCATACATCTGTTGGAGGACACTTGGGTTGCTTCCACCTTTGACTGTTATGAATAATGTTACTATTAATGAATAATGTTGTACAAGGTTTTGTGTGGACATGGGTTTTCACTTATCTTCATAACCAGCTACTTTAGGCGTGAAATTACTGGGTCCCATGGTAACTGTTTAACAGCCATAGTATCTTGGATGACTTTCTGAATCTCTCTGGGCCTTCGTTTTTCTTATCTATAAAACGATGATGATATTAATGTCTCCCTCACAAGGGCATGTGTGAGGACTGAGTGAGATAACAAATGTGAAGTGCTCAGTACAGGGCACAGAAAACAGGCTGCGGTGGCAGCTGTCATTACTGTCTGGTTCTGTTTATCAGTGATCTGCCATTTGTTTCCATCGTTTTCTCTGGCCTGATGAACCAGAGGCATTTTAGGCTCTTCCTCTACCTTGCCCAGGCTTTGCTGTGGCCTGAGACTGAGTTTTGATTACCCCATTTCTGGCATCCCAGGCTCTAATGATGTGCTGAGAAAGGATCACAGGCAGCGCATGGTAATATGTCCCCATTCCCTTTGTCACCTGTTTCAGACTTGCCTGGGGTCTTGCCTTGCCCCTAGACACCATGTCAGACAGTGACCTGGGCGAGGAGGAAGGCCTCCTCTCCCTGGCAGGCAAGAGGAAGCGCAGAGGGAACCTGCCCAAGGAGTCAGTGAAGATCCTCCGGGACTGGCTGTACCTGCACCGCTACAACGCCTACCCCTCAGAGCAAGAGAAGCTGAGCCTTTCTGGACAGACCAACCTGTCGGTGCTGCAGGTAAGCAGGGGGTCGCAGGAGACTCAGGTTCTGGTCCCATCCCAGGCCTGTCACTGACTCAGCTGTGTGGCCTTGGGCTGGTCACCTCCCCTCCCTGGGCCTCAGTTTCTTCTTGAGTCAGGTGAGAATAGCCAGCCTCTCTGCCTCACGGGAAGACAACTACCTGAAGACTTCACAGCTAGATTTCAGATTCTGGAGTGTTCTGAAGAGGCAGGGAATTGTTATTAATGTCTGGGTGTCATCATTAATGCAGGAGGCCAAGAGAAGGTGAAAAGGCAGAGTGTCTGGGCTTCGGCCTCCAGCCTGACTGGTGCTTCGATGGCAGTTTGGTTTCCAGGGGCAGCTGGTGATCTGCAGATTGGTTAAAAAGGAGTTAGAATCACAGTGAAGGAAAGAGCAGAAGGGAGAGGTTCTGGGGTTGAAACCCCATTCTGCCAGGCAGGAGTTGTGAACCACACTTTGATTTCCCGTTTGTAAAGTGGGGTTAGACTGCCTGGCTGAACTGTTGTGAGGAAGAGATTCAGAACTGGCTGTGAAAGTGCTCTGTAAACCACAAACATGAAGATGCTCAAAGGAGCCTGATACGATTGGCCAGTGAGGGGAATTAGCTACTTTGGATTGTCCCTGTTGCTGACCTGCAGGTGTGTTTGTCGTCTTCATGATGCTGAGGTAAGCCACCGACCCAGAGCCGGCCCCCAGCCTAGCAAAAGCCCACCTCCATGCCCGCCACCTCCCTTTCCACGCCTGTTCTTTCCTGGCCCGTTACTCCAGCCCATGGCCCTACTTCTCTTTCCCTTACCCAGTTCCGAACCTCCCACATCTTCCAGCCGTTTTCCCTCTTATACAAAGCCTCTTGGTGAGTATTCAGCCCTCTGAATTCCTGTCACCTGACTTTATGCCCGCTGGGCAGTGGTTAATCGGAGTCTGTCTGTGAGAAAGGCTCTAGAGTTACAGACCCTGACTCCGATCCCATCTTCTCCACAAGAGGAAGCCTGGACCTTGGCCAAGTCGCTGCCTCCTCTCTGAGCTTCGTGTTTCCTCATCTGAGAAAGGGAGACGTTGGGAGCACTGTGATAGTGGGTCAGGGCGCGAGACCAAGAAGAATTCAAGGGTTGCTGGAATGTGTTTGGCAAGGGCGGTGCTTCTGCTCTCCCTCTAATCCTTTCCTAGATCACAGGTCTTGCCCAGCAGTTCCGAGACCCTCTGTACCGACAAGCGCTATATGCTGGGCAGAGCTGGGGCCCTGGAGGGGATCCAGACACAGGCCTACCCTGGGCAGTGTTTAGTCTGGGATAGGACAGCTGGGGAAGACCTGGTTACTGATGTTTGGGAGAAGTGATCACCGCTGGGACAGATGGCAGCAGAGACAAGGGCAGGGCTTCTGAGCAGGCCTGGAGCCTCAGAAGGCCTCCCAGAAGAGGTGGACTGTAACTCACAGGATATAGAACAGCACAGGCCAAACACAGGCGCCTAAGAGCCAGGATTACCTAGGAAGCCTCCTGCCAGTCTTCTGCCCGAAGCTTTGTTCCTCCTGTCTCTCGGGCCCTTGAACTCTGCAGCCTCCAGGCCATCTCCCTTGGTTTCTTTTTGGCCTCTCTTGAGCTTGGCTTGCTCTGGCGAAGCATCTTCTCATGAACTCCCAGCCTAGGGTGGAGGCCACTGCTGTGTATTCCAGTATGCCTCTACCTGTGCTGCTAAACCACCTGTCACACTTTGTTGAAATTTCTTGTTATCAGGGACACTATTTCTCAAACCTGAATAACGTATTGGCTTCCCTTAAAGAAAGTATTTTTCATGGATTTGCCTACCTCACAGTGTTGACTTGAATAATTTTTATCACATTCTTTAAGCATGTACAGACATAAAACTGGGTTTTAAAGAAAAAAAGCTTCTTGCTTTTGCTCTCATACACAACTGTAAAATAACCAGTTTTCCAAGGTAAAGAAATGTAAAAGGAATGAGATTCCATCCAACTGCACTAATATCAAATGGTGGAGGCTGTGTTGCCGGCTGCACGAGGATGAGTAGGGACACAGGCACTGCCTGGCTCCAGAGTTGAGCAAACCTGGGTGGCCAGAGGCCACGGCACTGCTACTTGTGACCAAAATGGAAACATAGGACCAAACCGTTCTTGTGCAGAACTCGTGGGCCCCTCGGATGCCACACCCCCAGATCCCGGCATTGCAGAAGTGTAGGTCTGAGACGGATTAGCTGCTGCAGACTGGAGGCTTGCGGAAGGGCCGGCTGGATCTCAGCATGCCCTGGTGGGAGGGGTTTCAGAGGGGGCCACCCCGCACTAGAGTCTTGCTGAGAGTTAAGGAGCAGTCTGGGCCAAGTGGTGTTCTTTTTTTTTTTTTTTTTTTAATGTTTATTTGTCTGACTGCATCAGGTCTTGGTTGTAGCACGAGTACTCAGTAAGTTGTGGTGCTTGGGCTTAGTTGCCTTACAGCATGTGGGATCTTAGTTACCCTGATCAGGGATTGAACCTGCATCCCCTGCACTGCAAGGCAGACTCCCCACCTCTAGGCCACCAGGGAAGTCCCCCGACTGGCGTTCTTGATGAAAACTGTACTGTGAATCCCAAGCAGCGCCAGCCGTACACCCCTTCTTGAAGGTCTCACCAGCACCCCAGATTTCCTGACTGATAACACGTAATTTCTCCAAGCTGGATCCTTCCTTCTCTAAGGAGGTTCCCTCTATAGCCCTTTCTCAGCTCGTTTGGTCCCACCGATTCCTCTACATTTGCTGTTGTTGTTTAGCTGCTCAATCATGTCTGTCTCTTTGCGACCCCACGGACTGTAGCCCACCAGGCTCCTCTGTCCATGGAATTTCCCAGGCCAGGATACTAGAGTGGATTACCATCTCCTTCTCCAGGGGCTCTTCCTGACCCAGGAATTGAACTGGCGTCTTGTGCGCTGGCAAGTGGATTCTTAACCACTGGAGCCACCAGGGAAGCCAGGATTTCAGGGATATGGCTTCTCTCCTACCTTGATTCAACCTGGATCACCTGTCACTCCTCTACTTAAAACCCTTCAGAGGCTGCTGTGCCAATCTGCATAGCAGGCTTCATCCCTGGCCTCCCATGTTCCTGTCACCCTGATAGATACCCAGACCCCTTTGCTCCCACCCCTGACCAAGGAGACTTCTGACTCCTAGAGGAGCTCTGTGCTTCCACAGCACTCGGACTGGTCAGCATTTGGAATTGACTGATGGCCTTTTTTTAAAAAATTAATTGGTTCATCTGGCTGTGACTGGTCTTGGTTGCCCTATGTGGGATCTAGTTCCCTGAGCAGGGATTGAACCCAGGCCCCGTGCATTGGGAGTTCGGAGTCTTAGTCACTGGTGCTTAGTCACTCAGTCCTGTCCGACTCTGCCTGCCAGGCTCCTCTGTCCATGGGGATTCTCCAGGCAAGAATACTGCAGTGGGTTGCCATTCCCTTCTCCAGGGGATCTTCCCAACCCAGAAATAGAACCCAGATCTCCACATTGCAGGCAGATTCTCTACCCTCTGAGCCACCAGGAAAGCTCTGAATGATTTTTAGAACACTAAACTCCAGAAGCCTAGTCTTATTTATCTTACATCCTAAGTGTTAGCTTAATGCCAGGTATCTGGTAGGTGCTCAGTAAATAATTCTTTAAGTAACAAAATGAAGATTAAACTGCTGGAAATGTCAACAGTGAGGACTTCGAGAATAGAAGTACGGAAATGCAGTGGCTCCTCAACCTGGAAAAGTTGGTGTAAGCCAGTCCCTGGAGGCATCTCTTTTTCCTGTATTTAATTCTTTTTAATTTCCATTATTTATTAAGAACATTTGCAAATAACCACAAAAGTAAGAGAATATTGTAATACACCTCTGGCATCCATCACCTGGCTCCAGCCAGCATCAACATTTTGCCAAGCGTGTTCACTCTCTCCCTGGGGATGTCCCTTTTGATTGTCTCCTTTAACTGACCCAGGAGCGATCTCATTAGCAAGTCAATGAGTCATTTAACTAACTGGTTTGCTGGTACTTGCCCCCGGGCTAGGCAGTTGCAGGAAGGTAAAAGCAAAAAGTCATTTGTGAAGTTACCAGTGACACCCTCTAACGTATAGCTGTTCTAAGGGGCTGCCTGTTGGGGAGGGAAGGTAAGTGTGGCAGGGAGGGGTGGGCCCGTTTCTCTCCACCGTGTGGAGTATTGATGGGGGTGTGCCCTGTGCTGGACCTGATGCTGTGTCCTGGAAACACCACAGTAGGCACTGCCCGCCCCCGCTCCCCGCCCCGTCCCCCCAGGGGGAGGGAAGGCCTTATTCAAAGGACTAAGGATTCAGTGTAGTTAATTACCAGTGTGGTGTCAGCTGAACTGCCCTGGTAGGCAAGGCTTCTCTCAGGAAGCTGAATCTGCCTGGAATCCTGACAGACTTGAAGGATCCGGGAGGTGGGGTCGGCACTCCCTCTGGTACTTGTCCTGGGCCAGAGAGGAGCCGAAGCTGTAGTGACCTGCTGCGTGGCCAGTGGTGGCCTGGCCCTGCCCTGGCATGCATAGGCATGACCCTGTGAACTGCAGCCTGCCAGCCTCCTCTGTCTATGGGATTTCCCAGGCAAGAATACTGGAGTGGGTTGCCATGCCCTCCTCCAGGGGATCTTCCCGACTCAGGGATCAAACNTGCCCTGGCATGCATAGGCATGACCCTGTGAACTGCAGCCTGCCAGCCTCCTCTGTCTATGGGATTTCCCAGGCAAGAATACTGGAGTGGGTTGCCATGCCCTCCTCCAGGGGATCTTCCCGACTCAGGGATCAAACCTGTGTTTCTTAGATCTCTTGCATTGGCAGGCGAATTCTTTTACCACTGAGCCTTTACCATTTGAAGCTGCTCTCTTTACTCCAAAAGGCTCCAAAGCCAGGCTCCCTGCTTATTCCTGCAGGTAACCACTTCTCCCCACCTTCAGGCTTTTCATCTGTGTGGGGTTTTTTTTTTGTTTTCTGAGCTTTTGTGTAAAGCTTTTTTGCTTAAATACGGGGTTTGGCCCACTAGGACAAGTTAAACCAGTGGGCTAAACCATTGGTTCTTAAGCTTGGGTGGCAAAATTCTGGAAAGCTTGCTTAAAAATACACATTCCTGATTCCACCCTCCCCTATCCACCATCTATAAAGTAGAATATATAGTTTTAAAAAATCACTCTTGAGGTGATCTAACACAGCCAGCTGCCTTTAGCAGCACCCAGATAGGAGTGGTCACAGCTCAGGTGGAGGGATCGGATGTTTGGGAAAGATATTTCTGCACCCTCATTCTTTCCCCTCTTATTGCTTCTGTTTTTCACAGTTGAAAAGACTTCCTAAAGTTAAAGCACTCCTGGGACTTCCCTGGTGGTCCAGTGGTTAAGACTCTGTGCTGCCAATGCAGGAGACCTGGGTTTGATCCCTGGTTGGAAAACTTAAGATCCCACATGGTGCGTGACACAGCCAAAACAATAAAAAGCACTCACGTTCCTTCAAAAGACCTGCTCTGATCCTCATGGCCTTCATCAGCTCCCTAGTGCTCCTCCCGCTCCCATTTGCCACAGTGTTTCCTTCTGTGTCCTTCATCTGGGCCACTGATTAAAAAAAAGAAACTACTGACAGGGCAGCAGCCTTTCAAGCAGAGCCCTGCTTTATGGTAGGGACAGTCTTCAGGCACCCAGTCATATCAATCATAGAATTCACCTTGGCATTCTCCTACCCACTCCTCAAGGACCTTGAGCTGGGGCAGGTCACGTGCTTTTTTTTTTTCCTGATCTAAGCTTGGGTTGAGCAGCCAGAGGGAGCTGTAGAAAATCCACACAGCCCGTTATCACGGCTGGCATGGTGGTACACTCAGGCCTTGGGCCCTTCCCCCGCCTCCCTCAGCTGTGCATTTCTATCGGATGAGAAGACAAAACAGACAGTAAGGAGACCGCCAAGTTTTCCACAGGCCAGGGTGAGCTCAGGGAGGGGGATGTTCTTACGCTGTTCACTGATCAGAATTAGAGTCCAAAATGGGAGGTGCAGCTCGAGGCTAGGTGCCCATGCATCTGCTGGTAAAGCCAGGCTCCCCTCCACACGACTGCACTCAAAACAGAAACACTGGTCCCTTGCTGCTCTCAACCCCGGTCACATTTCTGCTATATCCTGGGATAAGGGGGAGAGGTGCAGTGCTCTCCTGGGGCACAGGTAGATGGGGAGGCAGGTAGGGATAGAGATGGAAGCCTCTGAGCAAGGAGAAAGGGCCTTGGGCTGACTATCTTCAGTTTTTCACCTGGTGTTGCCTGGGACCAGGCTATTTGGACCACATCCCAGCCTTTGCACTTGTTACTGAACCTCTCTTATCAGGGCTCTATTTCTTCAACAGCCTGAATAAAATGGAGCTCATCACAGAAGCTGTCTCATAAACTTGTTTAGTCACTAAGTCATGTCCTGTGACTTTGTGGACTGTAGCCCCACCAGGCTCCTCTGTGGAATTTCTCAGGCAAGAATACTGGAGTGGGTTGCTTTTTCCTTCTGCAAGAGATCTTCCCAACCTGGGGACTGAACCTATGTCTTCTGCATTGCTAGCAGTTTCTTTACATCTGAGCTACCCGGTAGAAGATTAAATGAGTTAGTTCAATGGGAGATGTTCGGAACGGCAATGCAGTCATATAGAGGGGAGCCTGGCTTTACCAGCAGATGCGTGGACACCTAGCCTCTAGCTGCACCTCCCATTTTGGCCTCTAATTCTGAGAAACAGCATAAGAACAACCCCTCCCCAAGCTCACCCTGGCCTGCGGAGAACTTGGCAGCCTCCTTACTGTCTGTTTTGTCTTGTTCAACAAGTGTTTGCTTTTAGGATTATGATGATGACTTTCAGCTCTCCATTTTGTTCCTCTATTTAGTAAGACATAGCAAATGAGAATGAGAAGAACAGGAGAGCCCCTAAAGCCAAAAGACCTGGACTTGGACCCCAGCTCTGTACTCCGAGGTGGTATGACTTGGGGCAGATTCTTTGATTTCTGAGTTCCGGGTCCCTCTAGTACTTTGGGGATGCTGCTTACTACTGTCCAGGCTTGCTTACAGATTAAACATATTACAAGTGAGATGGTTGGCATGGTACCTCACATCAAAGCCCTTACTTCCTTCGTCCTCTTAGCCTGTTGAGTCTTATTTCTCCCTCAGGGCTCTCCTGCCACTGCAGCCAAGGCTGGAGTGAGCAGCTCAGCCCCTGTCAGCTGATGGCTGTTGTCATGTGTGTGCTCGCTTGTACTGAGCGGACCAGAGAGGTAAGACGGAGTAAATGAGAACTACAGAAGCATAGGTCCTTCGAGGCTGGAATGGAGAGGGAGAGAAGCCATGAGAAGGCTTTGGCTCTGCCTTGCCCAGGAGCGTTCCCAGCCTGACAGGACCTGGAGAGTCCACTGCCATCCTTGGGTCGCCTATAGAGCAAGTGTGGCTGCTGGGCGAGGAGCCATGCCAATTCCAGGTGCCAGCTCTGGTCATAGGTGGCTATGCCTTTGAGTAGTGGTACTCAAGGCCTTGCCAAGATATGAGCCGAGAAAGGCAATAGGGGTAGAAACTGGTACAGGAGCCCTGAGGAGCCTGGGCCTTTGGTCCATTCACCTATAAGAGGAGTGTTAGACATTTTTGCAGCCCACACAGTTCCCAGCATCTCAGCACAAGGCAGGTGTGTGTGTGTGTGGCGGGGGGTGAAGGGGGGGTCCTATCTTTTCCTCCCCCTACAGCAGCTGCTACATGCTCTGTAAGTTATCTGTTGATAAACTAGGAGGAGAGAAAAGACAGGACCCAGGAGAAGACTTAAATTGAAGAAAGTAGGGAAAACTATTAGACCATTCAGGTAGGACCTAAATCAAATCCCTTGATGATTATACAGTGGAAGTGACAAATAGATTGAAGGGATAAGATCTAATAGAGTGCCTGAAGAACTATGGACAGAGGTTCATGGCATTGTACAGGAGGCCATCCCCAAGAAAAAGAAATGCAAAAAGGCAAATGGTTGCCTGAGGAGGCCTTACAAAAGGCTGAGAAAAGAAGAGAAGTTAAAGGCAAAGGAGAAATGGAAAGATATGCCCATTTGAATGTAGAGTTCCAAAGAATAGCAAGGAGAAATAAAGCCTTCCTCAATGATCAGTGCAAAGAAACAGAGGAAAACAGTAGAATGGCAAAGACTAGAGATGTCTTAAAGAAAATTAAGAGATATCAAGGGAACATTTCATGCAAAGATGGGTACAATAAAGGACAGAAATGGTATGGACCTAACAGAAGCAAAAGATATTAAGAAGTAGCAAGAATACACAGAACTATACAAAAAAGACAATGATCCAGATAACCATGATGGTGTCATCACTCACCTAGAGCCAGACATCCTGGAATGCAAAGTCAAGTGGGACTTAGGAAGCATCACGATGAACAAAGCTAGTGAAGGTGATGGAATTCCAGTTGAGCTAAATCAAATCCTAAAAGATGACGCTGTTAGAGTGCTGAACTCAACATGCCAGCAAATTTGGAAAATTCAGCACTGGCCACAGGACTGAAAAAGGTCAGTTTTCATTCCAATCCCAAAGAAGGGCAATGCCAAAGAATGTTCAAACTACTGCACAATTGCACTCATCTCAGACACTAGCAAAGTAATGCTCAAAATTCTCCAAGCCAGGCTTCAACAATACATGAACTGTGAACTTCCAGATTCCATATGTTCAAGCTGAATTTAGAAAAGGCAGAGGAACCAGAGATCAAATTGCCAACATCTGCTGGATCATAGAAAAAGCAAGAGAATTCCAGAAAAACATCGACTTCTGCCTTATTAATTATGCCACATCCTTTGACTGTGTAGATCACAACAAACTGGAAAATTCTGGAAGAGATGGGAATACCAAACCACCTTACCTGCCTCCTGAGAAATCAGTATGCAGGTCAGGAAGCAACAGTTAGTACTGGACATAGAACAACAGGCTGGTTCCAAATCAAGGATGGAGTACGTCAAGGCTGTATATTGTTACCCTGCTCATTTAACTTATATGCAGAGTACATCATGAGAAATGCCGGGCTGGATGAAGCACAAGCTGGGATCAGGATTGCTGGGAGAAATATCAATAACCTGAGATATGCAGATGATACTACCCTATGGCAGAAAGTTAAGAGGAACTAAAGAGCCTCTTGGTGAAAGTGAAAGAGGAGAGTGAAAAAGTAGACTTAAAACTCAACATTCAAAACTAAGATCATGTCATCCAGTCCCATCACTTCATGGCAAATAGATGGGGAAACAATGGAAACAGTGATAGACTTTATTTTCTTGGGCTCCAAAATCACTGCAGATGGTGACTGCAGCCATGAAATTAAGACACTTGCTCCTTGGAAGAAAAGCTGTGACCAACCTAGACAGCATATTAAAAGGCCAGAGACATTACTTCGCCAGCAAAGGTCCATCTAGTCAAAGCTATGGTTTTTCCAGTAGTCATGTATGGATGTGAGAGTTGGACTATAAAGAAAGCTGAGCGCCAAAGCATTGATGCTTTTGAACTATGGTGTTGGAGAAGACTTGAGAGCCCCTTGAACTGTAAGGAGATCCAACCAGTCCATCCTAAAAGAAATCAGTCCTGGGTGTTCATTGGAAGGACTGATGCTGAAGCTGAAACTCTATAAAAAGCTGACTCATTTGAAAAGACCCTGATGCTGGGAAAGGTTGAGGGCAGGAAAGGGGACGACAGAGGATGAGATGGTTGGATGGAATCACCTATACAATGCACATGAGTTCAAGTCAACTCTGGGAGTTAGTGGTACAGGGAAGCCTGGTGTACTGCAGCCCATGAGTCACAGAGTCAGACACGACTGAGCGACCGAACTGAACTGAGAAGACCCAACAATGGAAACCAGGTCAGGCCACTGATGGTTTAGGTAGCTTTGGTGGTTGACCATGGTGCTCTGGCCTCGTGGGGTCGGCCCTGTCTACTTCTGTCTGTTCCATACACCAAACCCTTTCCTGCCTCTTAGGGGCTTGACATTTGTTGTTCCCTCTGTCTGGAACATTCTTCCCTCAGCTTTCTGTATGTCTGGCTCTTTCTAAGCCATCAGGTTTTAGCCTTCCCATACCCTTTACAGAAGCCTCTCTTATCTTTATATACTACCTTTTTACTCCTCTCTGCTTGCTTCCTGGCACTTCTGGGCAGCAATTGTGATGTTTGTTCACTGCCAGTCTCCATAACCAGATGGACTTTAAGCTCCAGGAGACAGAGTGTGCATCTATTTAATTCACAGAAGTATCCCCAGCACCAAGAACTGGCCTGGCACACTGTAAGCACTCCATAAATACTGAGTGAGCAAGAAGTCCTGAAAGGGAGGGCAACAGGAAGGTGAGAAGTTCTAACTTGACCATACCAGTGAATAAGATAAGCTGGGCTTTGGGACTCTGATATCCTGAGAGAAAGATGCCAGAGAGTAGGGGTTGTTGTTCCTCCAGATCCAAAGGGCCAGGCTTGGGGAGCCCTGGCTGGAAGTGGACTCCTGCCTAACTTCTTCAGGCTCAGCTTTATGTATGTTCTTGAGTAGAACAGGAGTTGATCAAACACATAGGGCTGATAAAACCGTTAGCAAATGGCATCTCTGTGTAGATGACAAATGGCATCTCTGTGTAGATATATGGACCATCTCACATGCTAGTTAAGTAATGCTCAGAATCTCCAAGCCAGGCTTCAGCAATACGTGAACCGTGGACTTCCAGATCTTCAAGCTGGTTTTAGAAAAGGCAGAGGAACCAGAGATCAAATTGCCAACATCCGCTGGATCATTGAAAAGGCAAGAGAGTTCCAGAAAAACATCTATTTCTGCTTTATTGACTATGCCAAAGCCTTTGACTGTGTGGATCACAATAAACTGTGGAAAATTCTGAAAGAGATTGGAGTACCAGACCACCTGACCTGCCTCTTGAGAAACCTATATGCAGGTCAGGAAGCAACAGTTAGAACTGAACATGGAACAACAGACTGGTTCCAAGTATGTCAAGGCTGTATGTTGTCACCCTGCTTATTTAACTCATACGGAGAGTACATCATGGGAAACGCTGGGCTGGAAGAAGCACAAG
>SJYV01017188.1:0-34570 GCA_006410875.1 Neotragus pygmaeus | reverse complement strand
CGTCTGGAATCCACCCCCGCGGCTCGGCCTCAGCTGCCCTACCCGTCGCTGGGTCGTCTCCCGACTCCTAGCGCCCCGCGCTTTCCTTCCATCACGTTTTTCTTACCTTTTACCTTTCTCTCTGCCCGCTTGGCCCCTCCCCGCTCTGGTCTCTCCTTTCCCCCCTGTATCTCGCCCTTTCTTTGCTAAACTCTCTTAACACGCACGCTCTCGCCTTTCATTAATCTTTTTTTTTTTTTAAACCCCACTTTCATTCTGTCCTTCCTTATCCACCCAAAGCCCCTATTTCCATCATCTCTCCACCTGATACTCTGTGGGTTTTATTCCTCCCTCCTTCCCAAGCTGTGGATTTTGCCCTTCCTGACTTGCCCTCCTCCGTCCCCTGTCCTGATCTGAACTCCTCACTTTGCCACACTCTCTCACCCTTGTCCCTCTGGGCCTATCCTCTTTCACTGCCCTCTCCTTGGATAGAGTGGGTGGGGCCTGGAGTCTCCTGTTTACATCTTTGGGAATAACTCATATCTACTACTGGGGGGTGGGGAGAGTTGGTGAAGAGACTATGAAGGGATTTATGCCAGCCTAAGAGTAATGATGACTGACTGCTACCAACAGTTATCATCTCCACCTGGGATAACAAGGTGGCCTGTCCTCGGGACCCTGACATGCTGTCCAGTAATCCTTCAGCACCATGTTTGCAGACGATTTGGGAATCTTGTTTGTAGTCTGAAACCAGTAGAGAACCTTGAGATGGTGTATCTTGGCCTCAGAGCAACTTTTGATCTAAATTAGTGGCGGAGGAAGTTTTAATGTGTGTTTCATGTTCAGGTTCAACAAAACCTTTAATCTTCCTTGTCCTCCCTTCTTGGTGTTGACGTCAGGAATGAGGTGATTTAATGCAGGGGGCTGCCCTTACCACCTTATATTTAGATTTTGAAATGTTTTGAGTTAAGGAAAACCTGTTCCTTAGCTTTTTTTTTCCTTCCTAGAAATTACTCTGTTGTAGTCCTTTCAAAAACCATCTCTTACCTCCTCACTGCCTTGGTTTTGTTCACTCACTGCACCTGCATTTCCATCTTAGGTACAGGAAGAAGGAATGGAATCAGAAGGAAGAAAATTCATTTCAGAGACAAAATAGCTCCCCTCCTCTGTTATAGCTGTTCCCCTGACAATACAAACTTTCTGCTTTCAGTGAGTATTACCTTGGACATACTTAGAATGGAATTGTGTTGCTTTTATTTTTTGTCTTTTTTTGGTTTTAGGCCTGTGCTTGGACTAGAATATATGTTTACTTTGTTCATTTCTCTTTTTCTACTTACATGAGTGTCCTAAACTTGATGAATCCTTCCACTTCACTTGCTCGCTTTTAAAATAATTTTAATTGGTAAAAAACAAATTTATTTTCCATAATCCTATTAGAGTGACTTAGATGGTTTTGTAGCATTACTCTTACCCTTGGGTTACATAAAGGTTTGCCTCCTGCCCCTTCCCAAATTACTCTTTAAAGACAAAGATCATAACTCAGAGGTTAATACAGTTTCTATCAAGGTCAATTATCAGATGTCTTCCATATGGTTATAATTTTCAGAGAATTTTGGAACATTTTGCCCTAAATCTGCTAGGGTGATACTGTTTTCTTAAAAATAACTAAAATTCTACATGTAAACAGAGTTCTGGGAAATTTTATTACTACTGGGTCCCCTCTGATGGTATGCAAACACTCGTAAAAAAGTTTTTCAGAATGCTTCATATCTTATTGGAGCCTCACAGTCTCTCTGTGAGGAAGGCAGGGGACAAATATTTTCATTTTACAAATGAAAGAACTGAGGCCCAGAAAGATCTGGCATCCTGCCATAGCTCACATAGTTAAGGGCAGGGATCTAAAAAGAAAACAAAACATTTGATTTCTTACATTCTTGTTTTTCCTTAAGCTGAGTTCACACAAAGGTGTTTGATAGTGTGTGTTTTTCTAAATCTGTAAATTTAAAAAGCAGTTGTATAGGGAGATCTGTTTTTTGCAGGGAAAATGTTTACACAGCAAATGTTTCAGATGTGTATGTGTGTATGATCGGCTTTCAGAAATACAGAGATGATTATTTGAAATAATGTCCAGAATATTTTGTGGGTCTTTCATCTGACTATTTCTTGGAATAGTTCCTTAAGTAGGCCAGAATATAGCTTACGAGCCATTTCACTACTCAAATAATTATTAAATTGAATTTCATTTCACTTCTGTGTCACAAAGGAAACAGCAGTCTGTTCCCTTCTGTATAAACTTGGTTTGAATAGACATCTGGACACTAATAATAACAGAAGAAAATGCAGAAACTGCCTCCCTTTTTTCGCCTTTTTCATACCTCCCAAGTCTGGTGTTTTTTTTTTGTTGTTGTTAAAAGGTCATGCCCCTGAGTAGCTGTTTTGAAACTTGTCTTCCAAAGGTGAACCTATTTTTTTTCCCCCACCTCCTAGCCTTTCTAGATATTTTTATCTAGAAAATTATTATTGGTTATTGGAAATCTAACTATTTTGACTCGGTAGTTCTGTTAGTACTCAATATATATATCAAGATTTCTGTAATAGTAGTGTATTTAGCAAATTTAGTTTCTTTTTGTTATATGGCTTCAAACTTAACAGAGGACTTTTGTAGAACAGAACTGTGCACAGCTGTCAGCCCAATATTCCTTATACTTCCTGGCATCTCACAATGGAAAGATCAGTGGGTGACTTATTAGAATTATGGGTCTCCAAAGAGGTAAAGCATCAAGGTCATTAGAATAATAACCCCATATTAATAGTAATAGCAGACGCTTTAATAAATAGTAGTTCTGTGCCAAAGATCAACTAGATGTTTTTCATGTCTTACTCAAAGAATGGTCACAGATAAACCCTCTGTGGTAGCAGGAGCCTATATCCACAGAGACAGACAGCCTGCCTGAGTTTGCATAGCCTGTACCTGCTAAATCAGATTTGGGATTTGAGCCTAGATGATGACTCCAAAGCCTGGACTCTGTCCTCTGAGGATGGGAGCTGCTCTGGGAAGGCGTCAGCTTGTTGTTTTCAGTGGACTTTGGAGCCTTGGAAGGGACCCCCAGTGAGGGAAGAAGGCCTCCTGCCCAGCCAGCCATGTCTGTCAGGATGCCGTCATACCCTCCCCTCAGCACTGGTCTCCACATCTTGTATATAAATATCAGCAATTTATCACACGTCATTTCCATTAACTTCTGAAATTGTAAATTTCCTTCCTGACAAATAATGTTCTTGAAGTACTCCCATAATTTGAAAAAAGTAGGAAAGTTCATGCTACATGCAGTTTAGAAACTAGGCACGTCATTTGGAAAGAAAGCTTTGAGCAACCTACAGGTAAGCAGCCCCTGAGGCCAAGCCTAGGACTGACCAACTGCTGTGATTTGGCAGAGAGCAGCTACCTGCAGAAACCAAACCACGAAGTTAGTGTAGGGGGTGTTTACTTGATTTTTAGAATGAAGTTAGTGTAGGGGATATTTGACCTGATTTTTAGAATGAATGGTCCACATTAGCTATCCATTTTGCTATGAATTAAACCACTCCTTGGTTTGGGCCGTGTAGAATTGACATTGTTGACATGAGTAGATAGTTGTATGTCAGTCACCTTCAGCTTCTGACACACTCAACAGTCAACCTCTCGAGGTGGAACAGAGTAGAGATCAGGTTGTGCCATAAATACTCGTTTTATTAGAAAGGCTAACATAAGTAAAGTTGCTGGGAGATCTGTAAATGAGATTGTTGGTTTGTGTACCATATGCAGGACACAGGGTTAAGTGTTGTGGGAAAAAAAACCAGAAATGCAGCCTAGCTTCTGCAGCAAAAGGTACTGGTGAGTTCAGTGCTGGCTGGAATTCAGGTGGCTTTGTACGCCACTCACCTTCCCCTCAGGCCGCAAAGGTGCCTTTGTTTGGACCCTCGTGAGGGTCAGGATCCCCTGAGCACTGTGTGTCAGATAAAGGGCATGATGACTTTCAACACTGAGAACAATTTCATTGGACACTTGCTATGTTAGGAGGCCTTAAGAGGTAAAATAGTGACTCCTGTTATTTCCTCCAGCTCTTTGTGGAAGTATGGATATTGTCTCCATCTGGTAGAAATCCAGTTTTAACTAGCTTGTTCTCATTGTTTGTTCTAAAGTAGACGGAGTGTAGGAAAATGACATCACTATTGTAGGCCCTTAAAATGGCCTTGAGTTCAGCCAGCTGAAGGCTCCAGAAGGGTCTTTGTGGTGTGTGTGTTTATAAAGGTTTTTACCTGATTCCAGTTACTTCAGATGAACCAACTGGACAGTAGCCAATTCGGTTACTGCTGTGACCATTGCTGGTAGTTTTGATGAAGTTTGGGGGAAGGGTGAGAACAAAGGCATAGTTTTCTAAGAGAGGTAGAATATGTATGCCACTAGGGGTATTTTCAGTCGGTCACAGCAGGTTAGTCTATTGCATTGAAATTATTCTGAGGGATCTTACAGTGTGCCCTCAGAAACAGAGCCGTTGGAGAATCATGTATGTCTTTTGTCATCGTGGGACAGTCCTGGGAGCCGGGTCTGGGACACCTAGTTGTGGTGAGATGCCCACTTTGTTGGAGTTGGATTAGGAGCGTCTGTCTTGCTTGAGAGGGAAACCTGATGGAATTGATAGGTAGTGGTTGCTATGTAAATATAAGTACTCACTACCAGCACCTTCACAGTCTGTACTGTTTAGTTAATATTTGCTCTGCACTGACAGATAAGTAAAATGTTGGCCCATTTAAAAAACAAGCCTTAAATAATTCAGTAGGGTGAGGGAGATGGAGTAAGTAGGCTGTGGATGAAATAAATTTGGCCCTTTGTTGAAAATTATTAAAGCTGAGTATTGGGTTCATTATACTCTTTTTCATGTTTGAAGTTTTCTATAGATGTAAGTTTTATGGAATAAATTTTAAAGAAATGCCTTCTAGTATGCTTTTGATGCAGAAAGTCTCTAACTCTGCCTTTAGTCACTAATTGAGAATATTGATTGAATTGTTTGTTTAGTGGCCTCCAGAGAAAACTTGGTCCTGAGGATCCACAAGGTTTGGGTTGGCTCTGTTGATTACAAATCACAGTTGTGGATGGTGTGGGGGAATTGGTAAATGTAATCTCTTGGTATGCCCCCCGACGGAGCAGTGGTTGTGCATTATGGGTAGGCCAGGGATCTCCAGCTACAGGCCTCGGACCAGTACCTCCTATCAGATCAGCAGTGGCATTAGATTAAAAATAAAGTGCACAATAAATGTGCTTGAATCGTCCTGAAACCAGTCCCTGGGCCAGAAAGATTGGGGACCACTGGTGTAGGCAGAATCTTCCGAAGCTTGACCTCACCTGCCTTGGCATGGTTTGAAAACCCACTGCTCTGTTACAGGGTATTTCACCCATCAGAGAGCTGATCGCACCTTTGGGGGAACACCTGAGTTACCACTGTCTCATGACATTTCTCTCTTCTTCAAGCAGCCATGGTGTAAGGAGAATGAGGAAGGATTTCTTTTTTAACTTACTGTTATTTCATCCCTTCTCTTTGCTTCTTTGAACATTGGGACTCTCGAGGCAGAGCCTCAGGGCCCTATTGGTGCTGTTAAAGATCTAGCTCTCGAGAGAAGGTCCCTCTGCTTGGATGAACAAATGCCCTAAACTCTCTGCCTATAGTTACGCCAAGGAGGACAGTCAAGTAAGAGCTCAGAGGACAGTGACATTCCTTGTGGACTCAAGTGACTATGGCAGGGGTACTGGTCATTTTCAGGGTGGTGGCAGAGCTTTGGGCTTAGGTTTTGATTTTTTTTCCCCCTGCTTCTCCTTTTTTTTTTTTTTTAATTATTTTGGCTGCACTAGGTCTTTGTTGCGTCTCGAGGGGGTTCTCTGGTTGTGGTGTGGGAAGGCTTCTCTTGTTGCAGAGCAAGGGCTCTAGAGCCTGCAGGTTCAGTATTTGCAGTGCACAAGCTTAGTTGCTCTGTGGCATGTGGGAATCTTTGTTTCCCGACTACAGATCGAACCCGTATCCACTGAATTGGAAGGTGGATTCTTAACCACACTGGTCCACCAGGGAAGTCCACTTCCCTCGGCTCCATTTTTGTTGGCAAAATTTTGCAAGCTATTCTAGGTTTTAGTATTCCCTTGATTTTTTTTTTTTTTTTAATCATGCCCTTAGCAAAGGGACTGAATCCAGTGGATATTACTGGCAGGCTTCGTTGTTGTTGGTGGCACAGTGGGAAGACCCAAGCCTTGCAGCCTGACAGATAGATTGTGGTCCAAATCCTGACTCTGCCACTGTGGCAGAATATCTTTCTTATTAAACCTAAGTTTCCTCCTTTGTAAAATGATGGTATATCATCCTTGCTGGGTGGTTCTGAGGATTAAGTGAAATCCTGTTTAAAGAGCAGCTGTTTGGTGCTCTAAGCCTTGAGTGTGCAGCAAAGTCCTAGCCTTCCCAGAGTCTCCACCTCTGGGGTGAGCAGTCAGATGAGAGCCTAGATGATAAGAGCAGCTAACTTAATGCCGGAAACTGCATGGAAGCACTTCACATATGTTAAGCTCAAGTCTCCTGACAGCCCCATGAAGCAAGCACTATTGTCATTCCCAGTTTGCAGAAACTGAGGCATAGAAGGTTAATCCTGGACAAATCACATTTGAACCCAGGCCATTTGAGTCTGGAGGCAGCATTTTTAACCAGGACCTCCTGCTCCCTTTCTTAACAGTCTGAACAAGACAGTGATATCCACACTCAGAAACAGTCTATTCATTGGAGGTTTTAATGTATCACATGCATGAGGCTTTCTCAAAAAGAAGCCTGTTGCAAGCTAGACATTGAAATGTTCAAACTGTTAATCCTCTGCTAGAGACAACTTTCTTCCAAAGAATTGTCCTAAACACAAAAATGTGTATTTTGTTAGGGATCAGGATATATCAGAAACAAAAGCACTATTTGTGAAATTTTTGTATCTCATTCAATCTAAAGTGACGAGTTGTGTTTGTAGAAATAATGGCATTGGAAACGGATATGTACATATCTAATTTTATTTAAAAGATTGTACACATTACAACCAAAATACTATACAATACAGTAGAGTAGTGCCTAAAAAGGCAATTGTGTGCTGCGTGTTCAAATTACAGAGAAAATTTTAGATGAAAATTATATATATATATATATATATATATATATATATATATATATTTTGAGTAGGAGGCAAAAACTAAGTGAAAAGTGAAGGTGAAGTCGCCCAGTCGTGTCCGACTCTTTGCGACCCCATGGACTGTAGCCTACTAGGCTCCTCAGTGCATGGAATTTTCCAGGCAAGAGTACTGGAGTGGGTTGCCATTTCCTTNATATATTTTGAGTAGGAGGCAAAAACTAAGTGAAAAGTGAAGGTGAAGTCGCCCAGTCGTGTCCGACTCTTTGCGACCCCATGGACTGTAGCCTACTAGGCTCCTCAGTGCATGGAATTTTCCAGGCAAGAGTACTGGAGTGGGTTGCCATTTCCTTCTCCACGGGATCTTTCGAACCCGGGTCTCCTGCACTACAGGCAGATGCTTTACTGTCTGAGCCACCAGGGAAGCCCTTAAACCAACATGTCGTGATATGTGAAAAAACAAAGTACATTTTTCTTAAGTTAGCAGGATTTTATAAACTTTGGTATTATCAACATTGAAATAAGTAGGATCTATTTTCATGAGTCTCAATTATTGACATAGATAACAGAAAGGATCTTGGTCATGTTACATCTATATATCTTTACCTTGGGCTTCTTAAGAAAAAGAATATAATGGGAAAAGATTCCTTCCTCCCCTTTATCAGCTGGAACTCGGGTTTCCTGGCCCATCTGATGCCACATTTTGTCAGACTGATGGCTTTGCATCTCTGCCTTGCTGTGACAAGGCAGAAATGGCTACCTCACAAAAGGACTGAAGCTTGGGTCATTTGTGTGAATAAAGGTTTCTGCTTGGTTGTAGCTGTTTTTTGAATGGGGTCTTGAAAGTGTAGAAGTGTAGAAATTGGAGTGCGAGAGGTGAACTAAAGAAAATGAGTAAGCCCGCAGGATCGCTGTGAGGACCGCTGTGAGGACGGAAAGGCGCGTGGGTGCCTTGTGTTCGCGCGCTCACCGGAGCAGTGGCTGCTCTTCATCCTCACAGAGGTCTGGAGCTAAAGTCACACGGCTAAGTTGAGGTTGGTGAAGAGGAAAATGCGGAAAGGATGTGGTTAACAGGAAAACATGCAAGTTCCTCTGGGACTCTTTAGAAACAGAGTGGTTCAATTTGGAGCCTGTAAAAATGTAGAGAAAGCTTCCTGATGAAGAGCCTGTCAGGTCAAGTGCAGTCTTTCAGTCAGTCTCGAGAAGACCCAATTCACCTGCAGACGGGCTGCCACTCTACCCTTTCTGCCCAAGGAGGCCTGGGCAAGAGGGAGCTGTTTTGGGCCTGCCTCCGTTCATGATGGTCATAACCTTTATGGAAAGTGAAAAATAGCTTCCCCTCAGGTACCGGTTGGGTGCCCCTGGTCTGGAATACAGGCTCTTCCAGCCCACTGTTCTGACACGGAACTCAATGACTCCTGCCCTTTCCATGTAGACCCTTTCTCTTTGATTTTTGTGTTCTCTAACTAGCCATTGAATTAATATTGGGATGTTCTCTTTTGGATTAGGGTTCTGCAGCATTCCAGACCTCAAGCACTGAATCAGGATGGGAAAAAGACGCTGTGTTCCTCCACTGGAGCCCAAGCTGGCAGCAGGTTGTTGTGGGGTCAAGAAGCCTAAGTTATCTGGAAGTGGAACGCACAGTCACGGGAACCAGTCCACAACTGTCCCCGGCTCTAGTTCAGGACCTCTTCAAAACCACCAGCATGTGGATGGCAGCAGTGGTCGGGAGAATGTGTCGGACTTAACTCTGGGACCTGGAAACTCTCCCATCACACGAATGAATCCCGCATCGGGAGCGCTGAGCCCTCTCCCCCGGCCCAATGGAACTGCCAACACCACCAAGAATCTGGTGGTGACCGCAGAGATGTGCTGCTACTGCTTCGACGTCCTCTACTGTCACCTCTATGGCTTCCCGCAGCCACGGCTTCCTAGATTCACCAATGACCCCTAGTGAGTAAAGCAGTCACGCACTGGGGATGCTGAGAAAGGCATGGCACCCGCTTTCTGGGGTCATTTTCTTGCACAAGTCTTCTGCTTATAAAAAGCTTTAACATGGTTTGGGCAAAGGTTAATGGGAAGAGAATGATGAAAAATATCCAGACAATATCCAGAATATCAAAAGTGGATACTAGGCTACATTTGAAGGAGTTGTTCACTTGTCGTTAAAGTTACATTCTGGGAATCCGGAGAGTTTTGATTTTGATTGTCTTTTGGTTTCATATGACAGTGGGTAGGTCATTCAAACCCTCATGTGGAGAAGTCACAGCACCACACCATTGTGGACCCAGGCATTGCCGAAATCCGAGTGAACTACCAGTGCCTGGGGGCCAGGCTGGTGATGAGCTCATTCAAGAGTCCCATCACTTACCGTCAGTCTAGTACCAGCACCAGTACCAGCACCCCACCAAGAATGTTACGATTTGCTCTGATGTTTTTAGTTTAAGACTGTTCCAAGTTCCCGTGATGTGTTAGTGACTGAAATAAGGAATATGTGTATGTAAAGGGTGAAGTCAGATGAAGAAGGGCATGCTAAGTCTTTCTGTCTCAGAATTGGAGGCAGCTTCGAGGTGCATTTAAAGAGCAGTGCTGCTTTTTTATTTTTTGGGAGGTGCTTTTAGAGGATTCACTGACTGAGAACGGTTAGTGCCGTACTGAGGATTGGGTTGGGAATAGACGGGCATAGAGAAATAGTCCCTGCTCGCAGCAGACCTGAGTTGACAGATCACACAGAAAAGCTAAGTAGGGTGTGCCTCACGCTGTCTGGGCAGATAGAGGGGAAGTTAGTCTGTGATTGTGTCAGAGGAGAGGAAGTGAGACAATGTGCTCGCTTTTTAGGGAAGTATTCCCACGTGACGTCTGTGGACAGAGAAACCCTAAGTAGATGGAGAGTCGGAGCCTTGATCTGAGTGCCGTCAGGTGTGTCCCTTGCAGGAGTGGGACGCCGACTGTGAAGAGCAGGGGGTGGCCACAGCTTTGCAGGGTGTGGGGCAGTGGGACTGGTGGCCACAGCTTTGCAGGGGGTGGGGCAGTGGGACTGGTGACCACAGCTTTGCAGGGTGNAAGCCCGCAGGATCGCTGTGAGGACCGCTGTGAGGACGGAAAGGCGCGTGGGTGCCTTGTGTTCGCGCGCTCACCGGAGCAGTGGCTGCTCTTCATCCTCACAGAGGTCTGGAGCTAAAGTCACACGGCTAAGTTGAGGTTGGTGAAGAGGAAAATGCGGAAAGGATGTGGTTAACAGGAAAACATGCAAGTTCCTCTGGGACTCTTTAGAAACAGAGTGGTTCAATTTGGAGCCTGTAAAAATGTAGAGAAAGCTTCCTGATGAAGAGCCTGTCAGGTCAAGTGCAGTCTTTCAGTCAGTCTCGAGAAGACCCAATTCACCTGCAGACGGGCTGCCACTCTACCCTTTCTGCCCAAGGAGGCCTGGGCAAGAGGGAGCTGTTTTGGGCCTGCCTCCGTTCATGATGGTCATAACCTTTATGGAAAGTGAAAAATAGCTTCCCCTCAGGTACCGGTTGGGTGCCCCTGGTCTGGAATACAGGCTCTTCCAGCCCACTGTTCTGACACGGAACTCAATGACTCCTGCCCTTTCCATGTAGACCCTTTCTCTTTGATTTTTGTGTTCTCTAACTAGCCATTGAATTAATATTGGGATGTTCTCTTTTGGATTAGGGTTCTGCAGCATTCCAGACCTCAAGCACTGAATCAGGATGGGAAAAAGACGCTGTGTTCCTCCACTGGAGCCCAAGCTGGCAGCAGGTTGTTGTGGGGTCAAGAAGCCTAAGTTATCTGGAAGTGGAACGCACAGTCACGGGAACCAGTCCACAACTGTCCCCGGCTCTAGTTCAGGACCTCTTCAAAACCACCAGCATGTGGATGGCAGCAGTGGTCGGGAGAATGTGTCGGACTTAACTCTGGGACCTGGAAACTCTCCCATCACACGAATGAATCCCGCATCGGGAGCGCTGAGCCCTCTCCCCCGGCCCAATGGAACTGCCAACACCACCAAGAATCTGGTGGTGACCGCAGAGATGTGCTGCTACTGCTTCGACGTCCTCTACTGTCACCTCTATGGCTTCCCGCAGCCACGGCTTCCTAGATTCACCAATGACCCCTAGTGAGTAAAGCAGTCACGCACTGGGGATGCTGAGAAAGGCATGGCACCCGCTTTCTGGGGTCATTTTCTTGCACAAGTCTTCTGCTTATAAAAAGCTTTAACATGGTTTGGGCAAAGGTTAATGGGAAGAGAATGATGAAAAATATCCAGACAATATCCAGAATATCAAAAGTGGATACTAGGCTACATTTGAAGGAGTTGTTCACTTGTCGTTAAAGTTACATTCTGGGAATCCGGAGAGTTTTGATTTTGATTGTCTTTTGGTTTCATATGACAGTGGGTAGGTCATTCAAACCCTCATGTGGAGAAGTCACAGCACCACACCATTGTGGACCCAGGCATTGCCGAAATCCGAGTGAACTACCAGTGCCTGGGGGCCAGGCTGGTGATGAGCTCATTCAAGAGTCCCATCACTTACCGTCAGTCTAGTACCAGCACCAGTACCAGCACCCCACCAAGAATGTTACGATTTGCTCTGATGTTTTTAGTTTAAGACTGTTCCAAGTTCCCGTGATGTGTTAGTGACTGAAATAAGGAATATGTGTATGTAAAGGGTGAAGTCAGATGAAGAAGGGCATGCTAAGTCTTTCTGTCTCAGAATTGGAGGCAGCTTCGAGGTGCATTTAAAGAGCAGTGCTGCTTTTTTATTTTTTGGGAGGTGCTTTTAGAGGATTCACTGACTGAGAACGGTTAGTGCCGTACTGAGGATTGGGTTGGGAATAGACGGGCATAGAGAAATAGTCCCTGCTCGCAGCAGACCTGAGTTGACAGATCACACAGAAAAGCTAAGTAGGGTGTGCCTCACGCTGTCTGGGCAGATAGAGGGGAAGTTAGTCTGTGATTGTGTCAGAGGAGAGGAAGTGAGACAATGTGCTCGCTTTTTAGGGAAGTATTCCCACGTGACGTCTGTGGACAGAGAAACCCTAAGTAGATGGAGAGTCGGAGCCTTGATCTGAGTGCCGTCAGGTGTGTCCCTTGCAGGAGTGGGACGCCGACTGTGAAGAGCAGGGGGTGGCCACAGCTTTGCAGGGTGTGGGGCAGTGGGACTGGTGGCCACAGCTTTGCAGGGGGTGGGGCAGTGGGACTGGTGACCACAGCTTTGCAGGGTGTGGGGGCAGTGGAACTGGTGGCCACAGCTTCGCAGGGTCTGGGCACAGTGGAACTGGTGGCCACAGCTTCGCAGGGTCTGGGCACAGTGGAACTGGTGGCCACAGCTTTGCAGGGTCTGGGCACAGTGGAACTGGTGGCCACAGCTTTGCAGAGTCTGGGGACAGTGGAACTGGTGGCCACAGCTTTGCAGGGTGTGGGGCCAGTGGAACTGCAAGGGGGTTTGAGTAAGTTTTGGAACATTAACTTGGCTGGTGCTGTTCAGGTGTTTTACTGAAAGGAAACGATGGGTAGGTGGGAGATCTTGCCTTGTAATAATGATCAAAGGTAACTTTAAAGATGTAAGTTGCTTTTTAGCAGTGTTAACTCAAGAATCTTAAGAAGTAAAGGCATAGGAACATGGAAGAGTTTTGGGAAGAGGAGGCAGCCCTGTAACCTGTGTCTAAATATCTATTACTGTCTATCTGATGTAGCCTAATGCAGCATGACTTTGGCCTAGAAAGTGGTAATTTCTGCTGAAAATAAGGGGTTTTTTTTGTTTTGTTTTGTTTTTTAAGAATTATTTATTTTTGACTGCATTGGATCTTAGTTGTAGCCCATGGGATTCTCTCTAGTTGTAATGCTCAGGGTTTAAATATCCCTCAGCGCCTGGGATCTTAGCCCCAGCTTGGGATCAAACTCATTTTTACTGCATTGGAACGCAGATTCTTAGCCACTGGAACACTAGGAAAATCCCAGAATAAGCCTTCTTTTTAATAATACTTATTTATTTGGCTGCATTGGGTCTTAGTTGAGGCACATGGGATCTTCATTGCATCAGCCAGGATATTTTGTGCAGCGAATAGACTGGTTGTGGTGCTCTGGCTCAGTAGTTATGACAGGCAGGCTTGTTGCTTGTGGGATTGAACCTATAACCCCTGCGCTGCCTGGTGTATTGATAACCACCAGGGAAGTCCGCAGGATAAACTTTCTCAAGGAGACTTTTTTCTTCTGGAATCTATAAACAGAAGAGACGGAAATAATGATGGGTGCAGCATGTATTAGGGGACAAGGGGTGCAGGCTAGCATGTCTTCAGGAAGGATGGACCTGGGAGAGATAGAGAAAGAGGGTAAACAGGAGGCGGAAGACGTGCAGAACTAGGAGAAAGAGTCCTGAGCAGAGGAGGAAGGGAACAGTGCGTCCATGCGGAGTGGAGCGGAGCTGAGAGCAGGGCTTGCAGGAGCCCCTCTCTCTGCCTCATGGCCGCTTCCTCCATCTCCACCTCGGGGCCGCATGGCACCCGGAGGCCGCAGCCTTCCAGACAGCCTGCATCAGAGAGCAGTCGTGTTGGGGAGGAGCAGGTGGACAGGGGTACAGCCGAGGTCTGGGGAGGAGCAGGTGGACAGGGATACAGCCGAGGTTTTCTCCTCTGATTGCTGCGCGCTTGCTCTTCCAGCCCACTCTTTGTGACATGGAAGACAGGGCGAGACAAGCGGCTTCGTGGCTGCATTGGGACCTTCTCAGCCATGAATCTTCATTCAGGACTCAGGGAATACACGCTAACCAGGTAATGACACCACACGTGAGATGGGTAGATTATTTGCAAAATTTGAAAACAACTGCCTGAGTGGTAAAGCTTGAGTGTTCCTTTTTGATAGTCAGGAGCTGTGGGGGCTTTAATCTGGTGAGTCACTTAGCAGTTCAAGTATAGGCAGTTAGTAGCATCGGGTTGTTTTTAGCATGTTCGTGTTGATGGGTAGTGAATGTTTTCTGCAGAGCTCGAGAGCCGTAAACTTTGAGGCTCATGATGTTGGCTCCCGAATCCGGAGCAGCCTCACTTATGTTTTCTGTCCCCTCCAGTGCACTTAAGGACAGCCGATTTCCCCCCCTGACCCGAGAGGAGCTGCCTAAACTTTTCTGCTCTGTCTCCCTCCTTACTAACTTTGAGGATGCCAGTGATTACCTGGACTGGGAGGTGAGAACAGCCGCATTTGGAACTCTGCATCTCTCGTTGCATTTGGGTTCGGGTTAGTACATGGTAATGTATCTCCTTCATTGAGCAAGGGTATAAGCATGTGAGAGCTGAGATCAGAGGCAGTTGTAGGCAACCTGGGTGACAGAAAAGATACTTCGATATTAGAAGCAGAAAGAAATATCTTTCTTACCAGTCTACTCTCTCCCATGTCCTTTTCCCATGTCTAATAAATAATGGGATAAAGCAGAACATTTCCTGATTCTTCTTGGTAAGCCCTTGAATAAATGTTGTTATTAGGAGCCACATGTGAAAAGTCAGGAGCCCTGATCAAATCCTGTAGCCTGTTCTTGAATATTAAAGGTAGACTATTCACGATTACTGGATGCGTTATTGAGAGAATTGATTATTTAGCCTCCATAGTCTCAGAGAGGTGGCTGCACATAGACTCTCCCTTTCCCTGAAGCACCAGTTTCTTTGGCTTCCATGCCTGAGAGTGAGTCAGTCGTGAAAAGCATGAGGCACCCCTTTTCTCAGCCCTGGGTCAAGCTGGTCAGAGGACAGTGTCTATTTACATGAGGATAATTGAAGTTCCATTAGAGTAAGTAAATGGCATTTATTGGTTGTGTGTTTTTGTAGGTTGGGGTCCATGGAATTCGAATTGAATTCATCAATGAAAAAGGCGTCAAACGTACAGCCACTTATTTACCTGAGGTTGCAAAGGAACAAGGTGAGTTAGACAAATGGAGTGAGTGATGCCCTTCGCAGTTGTCAGGTAGAGGGCAGGAGAGTGGACTGTGCTGCCTCTCAGGCCAGTGTAACTGCGTATGAGTGGCTTGCTTTCTCTCCACATCCACCAGATTCTTACAGAATAAGAAACTCCCCAAAAGAGCTGGGAAAAGAAAGGGGTGAATACTTCTCAGGTATCTGTTTCACTTACTTTCAATGAGTAGTAGTATTTCTTGGCCCCAAAACTGCAGTGGTAATTGTAGGAAAAAAGAACTCAGTAGTTCCTTCAGTGGGACACTAAAGGTAGGAAGTGGGTTGGGCAGGTTTTCTCTTTAAAAGAATATTTAGAAGAATACCTTATAATGGTGCTTATGCATTCTGCAGTGTACAACCCAATTTTCTTTCTTTCTTGGAACTAGTCTTTAAAAAAAAATAATAATCTAGTAGTTAGGTATGAAACTGAAATAGAGAAAAATACTGAGTTCAGTATATCAAAGAACTGATTGTGTGGAGAGGGATTGCCTTGTTGGTTCCTGTCATGGAAAGCAGTGGGGATATGGCTTAAAAAGGAGAAAGCCTTTTAGCTTCCTCTTTGAGGTCATAAATCTGGCCTTTCTGTCCAAGGAGATGGACCAGGAATATTTCCTAGTAGTGAGATATGATGATAATTTAGGTAAATAATCAAACACTTTTGCTATTTGAAAACTGATTGGGAAAATTAAAATCAAGGCACCTGCTGCAGTGATTTATGGAGTTCTGTTTGCTTTTCACTTTGATATATTTGGTTGTATCTGGTGAAAATATTTCTAGAACCCAGCAGTAGATGTGCAAACAACTTTCTCATCCTTCCTAAGGGAATAGCTTCTGTCCAGCTGTCAAGTCTCTGTAGTAGAAAATGACTCCTAGCAATCATCAAAATGCAGCAAGGCCACATGAAGGCATGCAAGCTGCAGAATATGAACTCTGCCTTCTCCAGAGCAGCCCTGGTTACAGCATTAGGCCAGCTAAGTCGGGACCATATTTGCTCCTAGGTAGTTGTCCTGGGATGATACCTGACAGGATAGACTCAGAAGGGGAAGGCCACTGACGGTGTGTGCTGGGCATCCTCGCACGTCTTGGGCTCTCCTTGGACTGCCAGGATGTGGGGGCCGCGCCTAGCCTGCCCTCCCCCCAGGGGTCCGGCTGCTGCCCTCCTATCGCTGTGTTAGGGCACTGCCTGCCTGGTTTGGTGGCACCGCGCACTGACCTCTGTGTGCCCGTCTTCTCCTCAGACTGGGATCAGATCCAGACGATAGATTCCTTGCTCAGGAAAGGTGGCTTTAAGGCTCCAATTACCAGTGAATTCAGAAAAACCATCAAACTCACCAGGTAAGCCACTGTCTCATTTTCCTTGTCATTTTAACTTAGTTGGGGTTAGATGGAAGATACTTTTGATAGACAGGGGAAGAGAAAAATGTTCCCTGCTAATGTCTCCAAACCAAAGAAGTGTATGTGAGGTTGAAGCTCTGAGGAAGCAGTGGCCGCAAAGCAGAGACTCCCCAGCATCCTGGGCATGTCCACAGCCCTGCTGATGGCCTAGTGGGGGCAGGGTAGCTGCTAAACAATCGTGGGTGTCTTTGCCAGACCCACTTGTTGGGAGGCTGAGTGGGAAGGCTGAAAGCAGGAGAAAAGGCTCTTAATAACAGAAGTCCTGGGTCAGTTCAAGTCACCACATGCAGTCAGGTGGCAGGTTGATGGACTAGTAACAAGGAAACGCCTCTGCCTGTTAGGAGCAAATACATCTATGGGGGAGCTATTGTAAAATCTGCATGAACTGGACCCTAAATCCCAGCTCCACCACTTCCAGCTGTGTGACTTGGGCCTCTCTGAGCAGAAAAAAAAAAGCCTGCCTTGGGGTTGTTCTAGAGTGTGGTAAGGTAATGTGTGCAGAAATTCTAGTCTGGGGGCAGGCAGTATTGTAGGTGGTCAGTAGATGTCAGTTCTCTTCCCATCCCTATTGAAATTGGAAATCCTGAGAGGTGTAGCTTTTGTGGGTTTGTGTGGGCCTCTGTTGGCCTCTTCATCTGTAAAATGCTGAATAATCATGTAGTAACCTCATAGGTCTATTTGGAAGATAACCCCATGTTTTTGAAATGCTTTGGATTCCAAAAAAGAAAAATCTTCAAATACAAAGCATTATTATTATCATTATTATTATAATTTATTTGAACAGCCATTTCCCTGTCAAAATTCAGGAATAATCACCTTGCAGTGGAGGAGTGATTACAGAGGGAAAGAGATGGCTCTGGGTAAGGATTGTCACACCCAGCTCCTGTGGTCTGTAGTAGGCTCCATAGGTTTGTAACACCCCATGCTTTGCATCCTGACTCATGGCTCTTTCTAGAGCAAGGCCAAAGTGCTATGAATTCTGTTCTGATGACCCTGTGATATATGATATGGCACATTCATCTGGGAAGTGAGACCCAGGATCTTTTAACCTGCTTCATCAGAATTTGACCCAGAATTAGGTATCTGTGCCCCTTTTAGTTATAAATAACTTGTTTGTTGCTTTTCTGCAAGTTGAAGTTGCATTTCTGTCAAATTTATCACGTTTTAACCTGAAATAGAGAACGCATTTTACACTGGGCATTGGTGCAGCCATCCTCCCGTCTGCCACCCATATAATTTGACCTTGAAATTCTTCATCCAGACCCTAGTAGCAGATTGCTTAAGAGCAGCCTAATGATAAGCATACGAAGTGTTTAAAGGTGGGATGTGCAGAAAACACATTCTCAGGGGTGGACTGTGACTGTGCTTTTTCATCTTGTTCATTTGTAATAACAACACTGTTTTCTTGTGCTGTCTTTCATTTTCTGTAAGTAAGATTGCTCTTGGTCTTCCATTTTATTCTTTGAAAATGTGGAATAAGCTTTTGGTTTACTCTGCTGCGTGATTTTAAAATGAAGTATTTGGGGTTCCTAACACCCTTTCCTGTTTCCTTACACAGGTACCGAAGTGAGAAGGTGACAATCAGTTATGCAGAATATATAGCTTCTCGACAGCATTGTTTCCAGAATGGCACTCTTCATGCCCCGCCCCTCTACAATCATTACTCCTGACACACGGCTGCATGACCAGTCCCACCCCCCCGTGGCCACCAATGGCTATGACATCATTGGAGCAGATGCCTCCTCTTCCTGGTCCAGTTACTTCTATTACTGCACCATTTTATGATGCTAGCTTCCGTTGCCAAGTCTGCCTCCAGCTGACTGAGGTGGGAGGGGGGCTTATACTGAATGAAACAGAACTTGAGGGCCCAAGCCTTATCTCAGCCTTTCCTCAATACGGGGTTCCGTTGGATTGGGGCTCCTCCATGCCTAGTGAGAATTCCGTGTGGGCTCAGAAGACTTTGGCATGCAGGTGCCGCTGCTGATTTGCTGCCTGTGTGTTGGACACACAGTGGAAGCTGGAACTGATGGTCCATGAAGGCTTACCCCACACATACCTGCAGCCTCCCCAGATCAAGTAGGTGTATTCCCCTGGCAGTCTGGGCAACGGAGACCAACAAGAAACATTTTTAGGTTGTTTTAAATTCCTTTTTTTAAACTTGCAGTTTATTGCGTACCGAGAGTTGATCACAACCTCCATGCTTCATAAGCGGACGCCATGTTAGGGTCGAACGTGGGCACCATGAGTCCTCTGTGGCTCCTGGACAGAGACCCACCTCAAGATCAGAAGCCCTTTGGATGGCGTTGCAGATCTCATTGCTCAATTAGCCTCGAAGGTTCTAATTCTCATCCCACTCTCAGTTGGAATTTTCTGGCACTCTTCCTGCATCGAGTCTTCTGGTATTGAACCGAGCTCTGTGGTTTGGCCTGCTGAGGATGGACTGGGATGCCTGCGGGAGGTCCTGATGGCATCACTGCACGCAGTGTCAAGGGAGAGACCTCTTCCTTACCACCTGGCTACCTCACTCCTCTACTGGTAGCAGTGCCTATAGCTGGATCTAGGTTCTCAGAGACGTTCCAACAAGCACTTGGATTGGGTTTTAGAAGGATACGTCGTCATAGGAGAGAATCCAGGGTCTCCAAGCTGTTTTTCTTTTCAGGCAAACATCCTGAGAGACCTTTAAGCAGAGGAGTTCCTTTTTCTAGTTTGCCTGTAGAAGTGGGAAAACTGTTAATGTTTCAGGTCCTTTACGGGGACTTTAGAACAAAGCTGTGTAATTAAACAAGGTGAATCTTTATCTTGCCTAACACGCTGGGAAAACTTCACCCCACTGCGGCAGAGTTCCAAATAGCTTATTTTATTTTAGGTCATTCATACTTTCATGTGGCATATTTCCCTTTCCCATTCTTGCTGATTCCAAATAGCTGTCAGCAAGTTTCTCCCTCTTGCCTATTCTTCACTCATATGGTGGCACAGTTCATAGAAGTTGGGAATTTGGAAGATGTTTTGAGAACATTGTCACAGAGGCACTGCTAAAATGAGTCACAGGAAGAGGTGGCCAGTTGGAAGATAAGACCCTACAGGTGATACACTGGTTTCCAACAGTATGCTTAGAGAACTCTAAAGTGGATTGGGTGTCAACCCAGTGAACACAATGTTTTGATTTAATTTATTTTTAATGTTTATGTGGTAGTGGTGTGGCTTCCCGAAATGGGCTAATATTCAAGTCAAAAGATCTTTTGAGTTTTCTTCTGCCAGGAGCAAGGGGCGGGGGGAGCAGGGACACAGTCTAAGGAATGATGCACATGATTTTCTAGGCCCTATTTCTTGAAGAGATGGGTTAGGGTGAGCAGTGTGTTTGGCACCATCCTCTGCTGTTGTTAAGGATGTGGAATGTGCAAGGGAAGCGTGGGCTGATGTCCAGGTGTGCGGGCCAGGCTCCAGCACCATCTCACTGCTGGGCACACTCCCACATCCTTCCACCTTTCCCTCGCAGTGTTAATGAAAACAGGCTTTTGAAGATGAAGGAGTTGTTTCATGATTTCCTGCTGCTGAGAATAATAAATGTCTTGTTACAAACAAATGTGACGACGGTTACTTTTAGGTGCCATGGATTGATGTCAGGGTGGTCAGCTCTGGTCTAAACCACCCACCTCCAATTTGTACAACAGTATTGATACATAGGGCTACACTCATTACTGTTCAAGTCTTCTATGTTAAAAGTTGTGTTTAATTTCTAAAGTTTAAAAAAAGCAAAAAAAATGGTGCTAAACTTTCACCCCTGAGCACGCTCAGTGAGACTGGTCATGCAAGCATTTACAGTGCCATGCTCTTTCAAGCCTATTTTTTCTTGTAGAAATGTTGCCCTATTTGTCTTTCCCAGTGTATAGTATTTTTTTTTTAATTTTATTGAGGGTGGGGTAGGAAACCTGCCATTTAAGAAAAAAAAACAGAAAATTTAAAACCCCAGGAAATGGGGGGAAAAATCAGTGCACAAGAATCGGGCTTAAGCCCAGAACCACACTGAAGTGGGCTCAGTGGTTTTTGGAGTGAAGAAGCCTTACTCCCCGCACATTCCCTTATGCTCCCATCCGAGTCCAGCCATGGAGATGCTCGGGTTCCTCTGACTTTAGTAGAGGACTCAGGAGTCGACCAAGGAAAACTGTTTGGCCCTGTGAGGAATGGCACTCAGTGTCTGTCCTGAATGGAGCCTAGTCAGAAAGTGGTCTGGAAATAAATGGTCGTGGTCACCTAATGAAGATGTGTGGCAGGCAGGTGGCTCTCAGGAAAAATACTCAGTCTGGATCATCCATATGGCAGCTTTGCGTAGGGAAATGACAACTCCGAACTGGAACTGACCTGCCTCCCATGCTGCTTGACCAGAGCAGTGATGAGGGTGGCCGGTAGATGTGGTGTGAGTGGTAGGTTTAAAGAGAAGGGAATGTTTTCTGCTCAGTGTTTCCTTTGTCCTTGGACTGCTCAAGCTGAACAGTAACCACTGTTTTTAAGGGACCAGCCCACTGTGGCTGGTTTGGTTCGGAGTTCGTTTCATCCCTAGCTGTGAGTGCCTTTCGGTCTGGAAAGTTGGCTTGTCTCATAATACCCACAGCTAGGACATTCTGTAATTTCGAATTGTCCTTGTTCTTCATTAAAAGAGAATGTCTTTGATCACTAGAGTTTATCAGTGTTGGATTGTTTCCACTGTGAGGTTCTTAAACTTTTTCGCTTCATAATATTAAAGCAACTCATGTTAAAGACCATTTCAACATGAAAGGTTTGTAGTTCAGACATTACATATATTTTATTGTTTATAATAAAAAATCATCTATACAGAAGTCCTGGGTGTTAATTTTAATATTTGCACAAGATCTGTTTTCCATGGTATGTTAACACCTACAATTTCACTAACTGTTGATGTTATTTTCTATTGAGATTCTGGAACCTAGGGAGCTATTTGTTCTTTTTGTTTATTTTCATTCTTATTTCCCTGAAGCAAGAGACTTTGTATGGCCTTCAGTGCAAAGACTTTAGACCAATTCTTTGTATAACACTTGGTTGCCTCTTGGCTATATAACTTCTGAGTGCAAATCATTGAACTCTTTAACAAAGTATTGTAGAGAATAAATCATAATGGGTAAAAATTGTTCTTTGTCTTGTCTTTTTTTTTTAATAGTAGATAGTAGTAATAGTAATTTTTGAATAGTCATTATTTAGAGCCAACCAGATCACATTTATTCAGCCTGCATGTTTCTGTATGGTGTTGATCCCCAATAACCTTTCGTTTTTATATTTTTTTGTGGTTGCTAGCAGTACCACTGGTTTTTTAAGAGCTAAATTTTCTGAAGTAAGATTCATAGTTCTTAGACTTTCCAATGAAGCTGACCTTGCCCAGAAAGCTACAACCTGAAAGGGGGTTGTGGGGAAATGCTCAAATGTAAGATAATTCATGAGGTTAACTAACCCAACAGTGACCCTGGGACACTGTGTGGTCTGACCTAAAGAAAAATATTTCTTAGTTTTGGATGGCCCAGAAAGCGTAAGATGTGTTTGGAGAAAATAACAAGGAATAACTTCAAACTTTACATTCATATACTGATACTGCTCAGAAAGGATAAGGTGTGTTTGGAGAAAATAGCAAGGAATAACTTCAAACTTTACATTCATATACTGATATTGTTAGTCTTTGGCTGAAATTATTTGCATGGATGTAATTTTTTTTTAAGATACCCAGATCCAAATCCCTGATACTTGGCCACAGGTGTACATTATCAGAATTAGATGATGATTTTGGAAATAGATTACAACTAATTAAACAGACTGGGATAATAACTCTGGAGTGAGAGGAATTTTGTTCCTTCAAGAGAAATTATGGTTCTAGAGTAGTAGTTCATATTTGTAATACCACCTGTAGTTAAATGGCATGGAAATCCATGTCTTTTTTGTTGTTGTTTTTGTGGCAGTAAAATAAAGTGTTAGTCATATCTGACTCTCTGACCCCATGGACTCACATATAACATAAAATTTGCCATTTTAACCATTCTGTTGTGAGAAATGTTAACTAAGCCATGTGGTCAGAAATCAGAGTTCTTGTAAGGATGGAGGAGGTGCTCCAAGTCTGCTCTAACAATCTGCTTCCAGATAAATCTAGGGTCTGTGACCTTGGCTTGAATATCTGTCTTTGAAAGGCACTCACTGGGCTGGTTGAAGAACTTCACTCTGAGCCAGTACAGTACAAAGAAGCATAGAAGCTCTTGAGGAACTTAATGATCTCTTTCTCTCTAGCTTGTCACTCTTTTTTATGATGGAAATTAAGTCCAGACCTTCCATCAGCTACTCTTAGTGAGCTCCTCTTGGGTACGGCTCTAGGACTGATTCAGGGCCTTGCACTTACGTGTTTATAATGGTTTCCTGAATGAAAATGTGGACAAAACACCCTGTGAAACATCAGTGTGGATTATTTGTTCTTTCTTCTCTCCTGTTGACTTCTCTTCCTGCTGTGTGTTAGGTATGTGGCTAGTACTGGGGCCAGCAAATGTTAAGGTCCAGTTAAGTAGTAGGTAGGTGCTCTGCAAAAGCCTGTTGGATGGATAGATGGGAGAAGGAGGCCTAAATGAGCTCAAGACTGTATCCCATACCCAGGTGGGGCATGTTCCCAGACTCCTCTGGGCATTGGTCTGCAGCTCTAATGAACTGTGTAGGAAAGCGCTTTGAAGCAGTAATAAGCTCTGCCAAGCACTATATAACCTACCATTAATTCACCTGATACATTTCTTTTGGAAACACATACACAAGGCAAATTAACTTTTATAAATTATAATTTAAAGGAATTATAAATCAAAGGAATACAGATGCATACCCTTGTCTGGTAATATCTTCATTTTTGGTGAACAGTTTATATACTTATAGATGGTTCATTCCTGAGCCAAGCAGTGCACTATGGTTATTTCCTGCATTGTACAACCATCTGTTTTCTCTCAAGTTGGAAACAGAATCATTTTTCATTTGCTTACTTACTCTAAGTATCATCCAAATGTTCCAACAGGCTTCTCAATATAACTATTCCATGTTCAAAAGTATTGGGAAAAATCCACTACAAACCAAACATTTAAAATGCTTTGAGGCATTGGAGGAATTACACTGAGTGTTTTCAGAGTCACCTACCCAGCTTCCCATCAACTAGAGATACTTGGGTCGGTCTGCGCCTTCCTGCATCCCATCGAATCCTTCCCCTGCGCCCTGGAAACCGGTATCCTCATCCACACTTCACAGGTGAGATAGCTGAGGCTCAGAAACGCCAACTGAGTAGTCCCCACGACTCGCGGCGAAGGACCTACTGTTGAAGAAAGTGACGGTTTTCTCCTGTCGCGGCACTTCAGAGACCTGCCAGACCTCAGCGCTCCGGCCCCTCTCCGCCGGCGCCCGAGGCGCCTAGGTCCCTTGGCCCCGCCCACCCCGCGGTCGTCTCGCCTACCCATCGCGGCCCGCCCATCTCCAGTGGGGCCCCGCCCCGTCTCCAAGAACACGCCCCTTCCGTGGCGGCGACCGGAAAGGGCTTCCGCTTCCGGCAGCGTGGGTACTGGTTCCCGGCGAGAGGATGGCGGCGGGCGGGAGCGATCCGCGCTCTGGAGATGTAGAGGAGGACGCCTCACAACTCATCTTTCCCAAAGGTGCGGCCTGGGCAGCCGTGGCGAGGGGCGCGGAGAAGGAGGGTGCGGGCCGTCTGGGCACGGTTCCGCGGGAACTGGCCAGCTGGAGTCCACACCGGCAGCCCTGGAGCCGTCGGCCCCCAACTCTATACCGCCCCGCGGGGCCTCTTGTTCGTGTTTAAGTTATTTTAGTCCATACACTGGGAAGTGCTGGACGGTTGTGTCAGCAACCAGCACTAAAGGGGTAATGGCAGGTTTTAATCATTAATATACTATCGCAGTAGGAAAAAGCGTGAAGCGTGGAATCCTCTAGACTTGGATTTGTACAAGGGTGACTGGGCGTTTTAAAGGGAGAATGAAGGAATAGCGAGAGGGGTGCGCAGGGGCTCATTCAGAGTCAGGGAAGTGAAAAATTGCGAGAATCGGGGGTTGGTCCGTTTGAAGCTCATTTGGATTTGTTAACTGGTGGTTATGGGGATAGGCACCTTCCCTCCCAACACCCTTCGCTCTGGGCTGTGAGACAAGGGCCCTATCTTCAGATGTTGTCGGGAACAAACACAAATTATTTTGACAGCCTTCAGTTTTCATAAGCAGCCATTGTGAAGGAGCTAGAGTCATCCCAGGGATGCAGCCTTGAGCTGTTAGAAATCGTGTTAGTGTATTCTTCAAGTCTTTGTGGAACAACCTTGAGTCCTAGTCGAGAAAAGGGCGCACAGGAGCCTGGCCAGAGTTTGGTTATGAGAGAAGAGAATCTTTGTCAGATGGCAGTGAGTAAAGCACGATTTGCTATCAGGGAACTTCTGTGCTCTGTGATAGACTTAATCTGTAATTTAAAAACCCAAAATAAGTAGCTTAAGACTTCAAAATTTATCTTATGGGTACTGAAAAACACGAAGTTAGTGAGCAGCAACAACAAAGTGGGGAAAACTTTTAACAGTACCCGCCTTTTTAAAAAAAATTGCCACTAATATATGCAGAGTAAAACATTAAAGTCCACACCTTTTCACCCAAACAACTATACAAACCATGCTTATTTATAAATATATACTTATACCCTTTATTCTTTGCAAAAATAGGATTATGCTATAGAAATCATAAATTTTGTAGAACTGTTCTATTCTTTTAAAGGATTAGATAGTACTTGATGGGTGGTGATGGTGTTCAGTCACAAAGTTGTCATGTCAACTGTTTTGCGACCCCTTGGACTGTAGCCCACCAGGCTCCTCTGTCCATGGAATTTCCCAGGCAAGAATACAGGAGTGGGTTGCCATTTCCTTCTCCAGGGGATCTTCCCCACCCAGGGATCAGGCCTCTCCTGCATTGGCAGGTGGATTCTTTAGCACTAAGCCACCAGGAAAGCCCACTTAATGGTTGTACCATAATTCTATTTATTAATGTATATAGAGATTGCTTTCAGTATTGTATTTCATAGACTCAGGGTGAAATATTTCCAAGGACAGCGTCACGGACATTGTAGGCATAATGGACACGTATGTTTGTTTTCTTTTTTAAGGTGTGATAACTGAGAGGTAGGTGGTTTTCTGAATTTCACGATAAACCAGTTTTTGGTACTTGGGTTTTGTCTTGGTTCTTTTTATTTAAGGTGTTTTGTTTGTTTGAACACTGTACAGTTGTAAGATGTGAAGCCTCTGGATTTCTGCAGGGTCAGAAATTTGCTGATAGTCACTAAGGCAAATGAACATTTAGAAGCTGACTTGGGAAGAAATATTTTCAGTTGACTTTTATGCTTCTCGCAAATAGAGTTTGAAACAGCTGAGACGCTTCTGAATTCAGAAGTTCATATGCTTCTTGAGCATCGAAAGCAGCAGAATGAGAGCGCAGAGGATGAGCAGGAACTTTCCGAGGTCTTCATGAAAACTTTAAATTACACTGCCCGTTTCAGTCGTTTCAAAAACAGAGAGACCATCGCCAGTGTCCGTAGGTGAGTGCTGAAAGAAAGTTCCTATTAATCCAGACTGTTGGGGCACCTGCATGGAGAAGGCTGTCAGCACCACCATCCCCACTCACCCACCCCACCCCTGCTGCCTCATGGGCATCGTCTGTGCGATTCGTGTGAGGAAAATGATGTCTTTGACAAACTTTAAAGTAGCTTGTTAGGCCAAAATCCTCCTTGCCTACTTTTTCTGTACCCCAAATCCCACTTACCTCCCTGCAGAGTGACTACTGTCAAAAGTTTGTTGCTAGCCCTCCAGAGCTTATTCCATGAATTCATAGACACACACGTCACAAACACACAGCCCTGTTATGTTTTAAATAGAGTGGACTTATTTATTTATCATTCACCTGATATGTCCTAGAGATCTTGCTGCATTTATTTTTTGAATACCTATCTATTTATCTGTTTGTGTCAGGTCTTAGGGACTGTGGCGTGCAGGCTTCCTCTCATTGTGACTTGCAGGCCCCAGAGTATAGGGCTCAGTAGAGTATAGGGCTCAGTGGTTGTAGCAGATCCCTTTAGTTGCCCTTTTGTGAAATCTAGTTCCCCAAGCTGGGATCGAACCCACGCTCCCTACAGTGGAAGTGTAAAGTGTGGAGTATTAACCACTGGACCACCAGGGAATTATCCTGGTAGAATATATTATTATATAATTATTATATAATTATATATTTTATACAATATATAATTTTAATATATTGTGTATAATTTATTATATATTTATATCTGTATATAATATATAATAACTTAATTATATAATGTTTTATATAATTGTATTCATTAACGTACCAAGAGGGACTACCCTTGAGGTCCAATGGTTAAGAATTCGCCTTTCCATGCAGGGGACCCAGGTTCCATCCCTGGTCAGGGAACCAAGATCCCACATGCTTAATGGCATGGCCAATAAATAAACAAACAAACATAAGTTTGGATTATTCTTTTGCATCTTTGCCATTCAAACAGTGACCGATTTTTAGCCTTTATTCTCCCTAAGGCATTGGTTCTCAAATTGAGTTGGATATGCTCTGAGAACAGTGAGGTGCTGGAGCATACAGGAGGCCCCAGAGTAAACAAGAGCTATTTTAACGTTTCTTTGATTTCCTTGGGGATGAACTCTATTTGTATGAATTAGATAGTCGCTTGAAGTTTGATACAAATCAAGCCACTGGATAAGTCCATTTTTATAAACTGGGTAGCATCTCTTTCTTGAAGTATCAGTTTTATTTGATAGTATGTGGTTTAATACATTTCTGCATTAAAGCAAGCAGATACCAGTATACTGTGAAGTAGAACAAAAAATGTATATTAGTTCTTAAATCATGAGACTCCAATCCTTGCTGTTGCAGAAAGTCATTATGTCCCCAGGTTGCCTTGAGGTGCTTGTTTGCACCACTCCTGTGGAAATGTTTGAGAAGTAACTGTCCTAAGGAAAAGCAGATGAACAAAAAGATGTATATATGCAGACTCTTCAGAGAATTATCATAGTCAAAGGTGAAAAACAACCTAAATATTCAGTAGTAATTAAATAAATGGTGGTAAATCCATTTGAAGGACTCCTATATTGTCATTAAAAATTACGATAGAAAATGAAATTGAAGGGTGCTCACATAAGGTAAACACGCAGAGGGAGTCCCTGGCGGTCCATTGGTTAGGGCTCAGTCCTTCCACTGCAGCAGCTCAGTTCGGTCTCTGGCTGGGGATCTAAGATCCCATAAGCTGCTCAGTGCAGCCAAAAAAAAAGTTAAATGCACAGAAAATGAAGTGATAAAACTATGTGAAGTATAGACTGTTGTGAAAAGTGTGAGTGTATTCATGGGGAAAATGTTCCATACAAAACTGCTAATTGTTGACCCAAAAAATGACTTGAATAAATGAGGGTGGGCTTAAACATTCACAAATAAAAGGTCTTAATACTATAAAAATGTCATTTCTCTTCAAATTAATGTATACATCTAGTGCCATTCTAAATCCTCAAAGGAATTGATGTATATATGCCCTCCAGGCTCCTCTGTCCCTAGAATTTTCCAGGTGCGAATACTGGAGTGTGCCATTTCCTACTCCAGAGGATCTTCCCAATTTTGGCAGGCGAAGATTCTTTCATCACTGAGCGACCTGAGAAGCCTACACACAGACACACACACAGACACACACACACACACACACTCACTCACTCACTCACTCTCTCTCTCTCTCTCTCTCTCTCAAATATGCTCATAATAAAGCTTCATTTGCCATATAATTCAACTAAGATGGGATGGTAATAGATCATAGTGCTGAGGCAAGACACTGATTATTTGGATCCTACCAGTGAGTAGGACAGTCTAAAATGGTGCCAAGAAAAATATATCCTCAGCAGTGAAAAATAAATAATAATAAATAAATGAATACCCCCCAAAGATCTTAAATTTGTAAGAATTGTCAGGAAAAAAATTTTAAAAAGAAAAATAAAAGGGAATTTGCCATATAGGATGTTAAAATACATTAAAAAATGACAGTAATTAAAATAGTGACACTTTGGCATGAGGATAGATCTTGGGACAGAATAGGAAATTAAGGAACAGATTCAAATCCAAATTTATTATATTTTACATGATTCCAGTATATGACAAAGATGGCATGCTAAGTTAGTGGGAAAATATTTTAAAACAGAGTTTTAACTCTGTATACCTTATTCCAAACTGGTTTCTTTAGAAATTAAGAATGTAAATGTAAACTATGATGCATAAAATTACTATGTGTTAACATGAGTGAACGTACAATTTTGACTGTGGGGAAGGTTGATAAACTCTAGTTGGCTGTAAGCTTTACAAGAGCAAGGACCTGATCGTATTCATCACTGTCAATTTAATTAAAGGCACTAACTAGTTTTTAGTTGAATAAGTAAATGAATTTACAATAAATATCTTTAAACGTCCTTATATCAAATCAACTGCTACTGCTAAGTCGCTTCAGTCGTGCCCGACTCTGTGTGACCCCATAGACGGCAGCCCACCGGGCTCCCCTGTCCCTGGGATTCTCCAGGCAAGAACACTGGAGTGGGTTACCATTTCCTTCTCCAATGCATGAAAGTGAAAAGTGAAAGTGAAAAGTGAAAGTGAAGTTCGTGTCCGACTCTTAGCGACCCCATGGACCGTGACCTACCAGGCTCCTCTGTCCAGGCAAGAACACTGGAGTGGGTTGCCATCTCCTTCTCCAAATAAACTGCTATACTTAAAATGTAAGTATGAGTAAACTGAGAAAGGATTGATAATCCTTAATGTTAAGAACTCTAAAAAGTAAGAGATGATACCCAGTTTATAAAAATGAACTTAGTCTTTAATGACAAGATTGATATCACAACTTCAGATGACTATCTAATGCATATTAAGTAATGTTCATGTTCAAGGAAATCAAAGAAATGCTAAAATGTTTAGCTAAGCAGATTTAAAAAGAATGGGAAACCATCCCACGTCTCCTGCACTGGCAGGCAGATTCTTTACTGCTTGAGCCACCTGGGAAGCCCTCTTCATTGTTTACCCATTCTTCAGTATAATGTTTTGAAGCCTCCCCAGTGACTATTTCTCTTGGAACCATCTGAGACCAAACCTCTCCCCTTTGGACCATGTTATAGGTTGAAACGTGTCCCCTCAAAAGATGTTGAAGCACTAAATCCCCAGTACCTGTGAATGTGTCTTTTTATGGAGATAGAATCTTTGCAGACAAGTCAAGATGAGGTTATATTCAGTTAAAGTGGATTCTAATCCAGTATGACTGTTACCCTTATAAGAAGACTATGACAGGGAAAATATCATATGACAGTGCAAGCAGAGAATGGTTGTCATATTTACAAGCCAAGGAGCACCAAGGATTGTCAGTGGCACCAGAAGCTAAGAAACTGCAGGAAACAGCTTCTCTCCTAGAGACTTCAGGAAGAGCATGATCCTGACAACATCTTAATTTCAGACTTCTGGCCTCCTGAATTGAAACAATAAGTTGTTTTAAGCCAAAGACAGAATGGGAAACCTAGTGCAAGAAGTAAGGGAAACAGGCGCCATCTTTTACTGCTGGTGGAAGTGTATAATGGTAAAGCTCTTTCAGGGCACTGTCTCTCAGAAGCCTTCCAGACAGTCATATCTTTTGACTGTCTGCTTCCAGAAATTTATCTTTAAAACACACAGTAATCAGATACATAAAGAAGTATACATTTGCAATGATGTTCAGAATGCATTATTCAAAATGATGAATAATTGGAAGCAATGGAAGTGTTCAAGAGCAGGACGTTTGCTCTATAAATTAAGACACAACCTGTTGAATGCCAAGTCGAAGGAAAAGGTACGTGTGTAAAATGTGGAAGACAGCAACTGTATTGTTGAGTGAAAAAAGGCCGGTTACAGAATAACATTTGTTATGATTTCTTTTTTTTTTAATTATGTAGAGAAGGGGAAGAGGATCTCCATGAATATGTTAGCACTAGTTATTTCTGGGTAGAATTTCAGGTTATTTTCCCATATTGGGTGGGTTTTTTTGAGGGGGTGTTTGTTATAAATGAGCGTGTGTTCATTTTACAAACAAACCCCTTCATATACATATTTTACTACATTATGAACCTGTGTAAGTTTTTCTTTACAAAATGAAAATAGCTTTATTAGTGACCAAAAGTTAAACAATAGAATGAGTGAGTTTATTTCTAAAACATAGAAAGATGTTTGGAATGGTATACTAAGATGGTAATGTTGGTTTCGTTTAGGTAGTAATATGGGTGACATTTTTCTGTCTTTATTTTCTCAATTTTGTATAATAACTAGTAGACTTGTAATCAAGTGATAAGGACAGTAAATTTTTTTGTCTGATCAGATAATCAAGGGTTTCACAGGCAGTCCAGTGGTTAAAACCCTGTTTTTTCACTGCTGAGGATGAAGGTTAGACCCTGGTCAGGGAACTAAGAAGCTGCATGCCGCAAAGCACAGCCAAAAATAAGATTTTTAAAAACAGGTCCTTTCTGAAACCTAATTTACCATGGACAACCTCTGTTTTAAGCAGTTTGATCTCCCTGGTGGTCCAGCAATTTAAGAATCTGCCTGTCAGTGTAGGGGACACTGGTTTGACCCCTGGTTGAGGAGGAGCCCATGTGCCCAAGGGGCCCTGATTGCATGCGGCACAGCTACTGAGTGTGCTCTGGGGCCCGTGCTCCACCGCGAGGAGCTGACGCAGCGAGAGCCGGGGCACACGGGCAGAGCGCAGCCCTCACTCGCGCCACTAGAGAAAGCACGTGTGCAGCAACGAAGACCCATCACAGGAAAAACAGATAGATAAATATTTTTTAACATTTCAATGTATAGTTGATGTCATTGACTCTTGATAAAATATTCTACTAAAGTGATATTATCTTTTAGAAAATACAGTAGATGTATGAGAATCCAGGATATGATTTGTATTAATGATGTTCTTTTTTACAGTTTGAACTAGAAGTACATTTACAATATGATGCAGCTTATACACAGATTTGTACAAAGTAAGATATGCCTCTATTTATTTCTTAGATACATGTAAAAGAGGATTTGAGGCATTCCCTGGTGGTCCAGTGGTTAGGACTCTGCACGTTCACTATAGAGGGCCTGGGTTCGATCCCTCGTCAAGGAACTAAGATTCTGCAATCCATTCATTGTGGCCAAAAATAAAGTAAAACTTTTTTAAAAAGAATTTCCTCCAAGTCAAAATGCCTAATGGATAAGGAAATCTAACATCGTGTGTTAATACATAAAATTAATAATGAAGCGAAGAACAATGGTAGGAAGAGCAGAAAGCAACAAAATAAATTATTGGGGGAAAGATGGTATGGTCCTCCAGGTAGAGAGCATTTGTTTCGTAAGTTTTTATCATAAGAATCCTCTACCTAGGTGTGCTCAGATTACTTTTATTTTCTTTGCCTGATTCATAGCTTCCTGCTCTCCAGGAAGAGAAATAGGAACATGAATTGATTTGAAGGTAGGATTTTGCAGCAAACCTAATCTTAATGGAAAGATTGCAGATGCTTTACAATTTTCTTTTCCTTGCTAGCTACATTTCATCTGCTTTTTCTTATTCATCATTTGGCTTGTTTTGATATTTCTTCCTGTGATCAGCTTGCTGCTCCAGAAGAAGCTTCATAAGTTTGAGTTGGCCTGTTTAGCCAACCTTTGTCCAGAGACTGCTGAGGAGTCCAAGGCTCTGATCCCAAGGTTAGTGGTGGTGTAAAGTTAGTGGTGGTGTAAAGTTCTGTGTATTTGAATAAATTCCTACAAGTAGAGTTACTCTGTTTAAAAGCTGGGTGTTTTCTGGATATCACCAACATACTGGGTTGGCCAAAAAATTCCTTTGGTTTTAAAAGTAAAAATAAAACACATTTTTCATTTTCATCAAGAACTTTAGTAAAAAACATATTCACCATTTTGTTCCACTACCTTCTGCCATTTTTCAAGCAATTTCATAATTCCATCTTCCCCAAACTTTTTATCTTTTTGATCAAAGAACTGTTCCAAGTTCCTTTTACTGTCTTCTATTGAAGAAGAAAAAATTGAAATTTTTTCCATTAATAGAATTTTGTACAGACCAAAATAAATGGAAATCTGAAAGTTCAGTGTCTGGTGAATTTGTTCAGTTGCTTACTCACGTTGGACTTTTTGCAACCCCATGGAAGGACGCAGCAAGCCAGGCTTCCTTGTCCTTCACCGTCTCCCGGAGCTTGCTCAAACTCATGTCCGTTGAATCGGTGATACCATCCAACCATCTCATCCTTTCTTGTCCCTTTCTCCTCCTGCCTTCAATCTTTCTCAGCATCGGGGTCTCTTCTAATGAGTCAGCTGTTCGCATCAGGTGGCCAAAGTATTGGAACTTCAGCATCAGTCCTTACAATGATTATTCAGGATTGATTTTCTTTAGGATTGACTGGTTGGATCTCCTTGCAGTCCATGGGACCCTCAAGAGTCTTCTCCAACACCACAGTTCAGAAGCATCAGTTCTTCGGCACTCAGTCTTCCTTATGGTCCAACTCTCACATTCATACCTGACTACTGGAAAAACCATAGCTTTGACTATGTGGACCTTTGTCAACAAAATAATGTCTCTTCTTTTTAATACTCTAGCTTGTTATGGGTTTTCTTCCAAGGAGCAAGCATCTTTTAATTTCATGGCTGCAGTCACCATCTGCAGTAATTTTGGAGCCNCCGGGGCGGATGGCGCGGGACGGTGGGCGAGGGAGGCGCTGAGCCCTGCGCGGGTCATGGCCTCCGCGTGCGGGGCGCCGGGCCCGGGGGGCGCCGGGCCGGGGGCCGCTTTGGGCAGCCCGGCCCCCGCCTGGTACCACCGCGACCTGAGCCGCGCCGCCGCCGAGGAGCTGCTGGCCCGGGCAGGCCGCGATGGCAGCTTCCTGGTCCGAGACAGCGAGAGCGTGGCGGGAGCCTTTGCTCTCTGCGTCCTGTGAGTGGGGCCGGGGCTCCGATCGGGCGGGGGCACGGCCCGGGCTTCCTTGAGTGTTGTGGGGGTAGGTCCTGGGTCGGTGGGACGCCAGCGCCCCCCAGAGTGAGGACCTTGGCTTTCTGCCGGACTTAAGGAAGGATGCAGGGAGCACTTCCTTCCTGCTGTGTGTCTGGGGGCAGAGTATGTGGGGTCCTGCTGCCCCGGGTGGCTGTAATTGGGGGAAAATGCAAGGAGTTTCTGGTAGACCGGGTCAGGCATCCTCCAGGCAGGCGTGAGAGTGTGCATTCCACGGTTGTGTGCATTTGTGTTTATGTAGGGATCAGGTATCTGACTAGGAGCCGGGGCCAGAGGAACTGATGGCCTGTGTGGGGGGATGCCCAGCAGCTTCCTTATGGGGACTTTCTGAATCTCAGGACTGAGACTGGGGCCTGCCTGGATATGTATGACTGGGTCTGGGGGGCAGGGTAGTGTGGAGGAGAAGGGGAGGGGAGGCTGTATGGGGCCATGTCATTATTTCATGAATCAGTGGGTGAGTGTGTGTGCTCTAGCTCTGGGAATGCGGCCGCCCTAGGCCTGAGCTGTAGGTGCTGAGTGTAGGGTTAGACTTGGCGGCTCTCTGAGTGGGCCTGGTTTTGTGCTTCTGCCCATCAACCATGTGTGGCGGTGGTGTTGGGTGGGTTTGCACTTTCGGTTTTGTAATCTTCCTGAGCTGCAGCGCCCCCTGCACCCCCACCCCCAGATCAGCCACTGGGTGGGCTCCTATAGGCCTCTGGAGTGGGAGGTAGTGAGTGGGAAGCTGTGGCGCTGCTTTGTTTAGCTCTAGTTATGTTGCTCAGCCCCATGAGCCCTCCCAAGTCCCTATCCTTGTGTCTCTTTCCCCTCTATTCTCCTCACATCTTTGGGGGTACACTGGTCTAGACCAGGGGTTTTCAGTTGGGGCTGATTTTATCCCTTGGGATAGTTGGCAGAGATATTTTTGATTGTCACAACTGGGATCATGCTACCTGCTCCTAGTGCGCAGAAGCCAGGGATGCTGTTC
>SJYV01017183.1:0-11110 GCA_006410875.1 Neotragus pygmaeus | reverse complement strand
ATTCTATAGCTTTCAGAGTTACAGGACATATGCTAATGGGTAAAAGCCTTCTTTAGTTGTTCACCACTCTGCCTGGGAGTAATATTCTCCTAACAAAAATATTTTTATTATCCAAAAACATTGCTGATATAAGAGTGAGGCAGATCAGGTCTCAAAAAAGCAAGGGATTTCATCAGCCTAAGACAACCCAACCTAATGAAATACACTATTGATTTAAGGCCACCTACAATGACCTTAATCTTAATTGAATTTCCTTTCTTTGGTTCTAGAGAGCCTAAAAAAGGGAAAAGAGAAAAAGTAATTGTATATACACTTGCAAAACACTAGGAAATTCTTTCACATCATTTGTCACTGGAATTCCTCTTAAGAATCTGTTTTTGTTTGCAAAATACCCTGAAAAGTATTTGGACATATACATTTATCCTGTGTGAAACCTAGATGTTTCACATCTAGGAAGAGTTGATGAGGAAAAGTGTGTGGTGGGTGGTGGGTATCTGTTCTAAACCTGGGTACAATGAAAGAAGGTGAAGACCTGCAGGGTGAGGCCTGCAACGTGAAAGTGAAGTCGCTCAGTCGTGTCCAACTCTTTGCGACCCCATGGACTTACCTACCAGGCTCCTCCGTCCATGGAATTCTCAGGCAAGAGTACTGGAATGGGTCCCCATTTCCTTCTCCAAACTGCAAGATTACTATTTACATATCCATAGACGTTATTGATATTCATGTGCCATTTCTTTAGATGAAAATTGCAATGATCATAGAAAAAAAATATAGATGGTATCTTGTTTGAATTGTGTGGTTTTGTTCTTTTTTAATTTGTTAACCCCAACATAACTAGAATGAACAGAACTGTAATTTAGTGTATATATATATATATATATATATACTTTTCTAGAAATAGCAGATAAAATATTTGAGAAGGGAAGATTTGNGAGAAGGAAATGGCAACCCACTCCAGTGTTCTTGCCTGGAGAATTCCGGGGACAGTAGAGCCTGGTGGGCTGCCCTCTATGGTGTCGCACAGAGTTGGACACGACTGAAGCGACTCAGCAGCAGCAGCAGCAGCAGCAGATAATCCAGGAGGAGCTCCTCCTCTTAAGACCCTAAACTTAACCACATCTTTTGTCATAAAAGTTATTGTTTACTTTTTTGCCAAATAAGGTAATATTCACTATTTTGCCATGTAAAGTAATATTCACAGGTTCCACAAATTAGGCCATGGACATAATATTGGGGAGGGTGGTAAACCCAACTTCTAGCAGCTGCATAATTTGCAGATCTCAGAGAAAAATGAAAATGATAGACCCCCAAATTAAAAATCCAGGAAAACTGCCAGTATAGGTACTACAAAGCTTTTCATTTTCTTCGATGGTCTCTCTCCCTCACTGACTTATCATGTTTTTTTTAAATTTACTATTTAATGTCATTCTAAGATAAGAGATTTTAAATTATTTGCATGAATTTTATTATTCATCTTTATTCTATGCAATGACAAATAAATTAAAATATAATAATATTTAACTCATCTGCAGAATCACCAAAATTACACAATTTGTATTTCATAATTAATACATGTTTATGTATTTCATTCTTACCGGAACATCAGATATACTACACAAAACTAAACTGTTTTTATTCTTGACACACACACACACACTCTACCAACATTCATTCTCTCTGTCCCACTGATGATCAAGGACAGACTGAAAGGAATAGGCACTCTGGATTGCCTTATCTTTCTCTTTGCTTCTATGTCATCATTTTCAGCATAAGTGGTTGGCTAACACAGGGAAGTGATATGAGTAAGAAAGGATATGATAAGGTTACTCGGTAATTTGTAATTCTTAGAATGTTATCATGTTTCTTCGCAGTTGAAGCAAATTCAGGTTTAAATTGCAAGCATGGCCTCCCCAGGCTGTCATTGTCCCCATTTACTTAGTCAGACAAAGCATACTAAACCACATCCTCACTTGGAGTCTCACTGAATTCCCATCCAGTGTCGATTCACCAGCATTCTGTGCTCATGGGGCATCGTGAGTGCTATATATGAATGAGGGCAAGGAGCAATGGACATACAGATTGCACCTCTTTCTGCTCAAGTTTCATGCTCCATTGTCCTGTTGGGCATCACTTCCAAAGCACAAGTTCAAAGATAAAATAAGTATTAAGAGTTTCAGATGACAACATGAGAACCTGAAAGCAAGAGGCCCCTGAGAATGGTGCCCTTGGCACCTACGCAGACTGTTGCAAGATGACCTTGCAGTGAGAGACCCTGTGGTACAGCTTTTCAAAGTGTGGTCACAGCCCATTTGTGAAAATCAATTTAGATGTGGCTCATAACCAGCTTTAGTACACACACACAACTCAAAATAGAAGTCATTTATATATATTAAATGTTAATTTGTAAAACTTTTAACTTAAATGTGGGTATATATGATGTTTTTCTTTCTATGTGTCTTTGAAACCACTGTTAGGAGGGGCAGCTTTGTGGGCTCTGGAGTCAGAACATAGGGATTTTAACCCCATTTCCAACTATTTCTCCCAAAGACCATAAAGGATATCAATTAAATTTTTTGAGCCCATATTTGTTTATTTTCATGAGGTTCAAATAGGATAAATGAAAGTGCTAGTCTTAGTGTTAGTTGCTCAGTCATGTCCAACTCTGCAACTCCATGGACTATACGCCACCAGGCTCCTCTGTTTAAGGAATTATCTAGGCAAGAATACTGGAGTCGGTAGCCATTGCCTTCTCCAGGGCATCTTCCCAACCCAGGGATCAAACCCAGTTCTCCAGAATTGCAGGCAGATTCTTTACCATCTGAGCCACTAGGGCTAGATAAACATTAATTATAAATGAAATTAAGCCTAGACTAATTCTTTAATAATTTCATACAAATGACTGAATAAAATTGACACTTGACTATTCTAACTTTATCATCAAAGATGGAATAAACTTTTAAAATGTTTAATAAAGCTTTATTTCATAGTTTCTTTAAGAGCACTTTAAGAGATACAGTTTTTCACTTAGAGTAAATGCAATTGTTTACCTTGGATAGCTGGTTAACATACAAGCCTTCCAAGGGTATGTTATAGCTTAATATTTATCTATGATAATATGCACCACTCACAGATATCTTCATATCCACATGATGCATCAGTTCAGTTCAGTTCAGTCGTTCAGTCATGTCCGACTCTTTGTGACCCCATAAATCGCAGCACACCAGGCCTCAGGCCTCCTTGTCCAACACCAACTCCCGGAGTCTACCCAAATCCATGTCCATCGAATCAGTGATGCCATCCAGCCATCTCATTCTTTGTCATCCCTTTCTCCTCCTGCCCCCAATCCCTCCCAGCATCAAGGTCTTTTCCAATGAGTCAACTCTCTGCATGAGGTGGCCAAAGTATTGGAGTTTCAGCTTCAACATCAGTCCTTCCAATGAACACCCAGACTGATCTCCTTCAGAATGGACTGGTTAGATCTCCTTTCAGTCCCAGAGACTCTCAAAAGTCTTCTCCAACACCACAATTCAAAAGCATCAATTCTTCAGCACTCAGCTTTCTTTACTGTCCTGCTCTCACATCCATACATGACTACTGGAAGAACCATAGCCTTGACTAGACGGACCCTTGTGGCAAAGATATGTCTCTGCTTTTAAATATGCTACCTAGGTTGGTCATAGCTTTCCTTCAAAGGAGTAAGTGTCTTTTAATTTCATGGCTGCAGTCACCATCTGCAGTGATTTTGGAGACCAAAAAAATAAAGTCTGACACTGTTCCCACTGTTTCCCCATCTATTTCCCATGAAGTGATGGGACCAGATGCCACGATCTTCATTTTCTGAATATTGAGCTTTAAGCCAACTTTTTCACTCTCCTCTTTCACTTTTATCAAGAGGCTTTTTAGTTCTTCTTTACTTTCTGCCATAAGGGTGGTGTCATCTGCATATCTGANCTACATAGACAGAAACTGCTAATTCTCCCCGGTAACTGTTTTTCCCTTTCTATTTTAATAAAGAAATCCCTGGTTTGGGCTGGATATATCATCACCCAAAATGAAAACTGGCTCCCCTTGCAGCAATATGTACCCATATTGTTAATTTCTGGCAGTGAAATATAAGTAGATGTGTCCTGTGCACCCCTGAAGAATAAGGGGGGCCCTGCTTTGCCACGTGTTCCTTTCTGCTGACAAGAATGTAGACATGATGGTTGGTGCTGGGTAGCCTTCTTGGGCTTTTGGGCCCTGAGTGAAAATGATATGCTGAAAAGAGTAATAATGTAGTGGGAGTCAAGATCCCTGCTGGTTGTGCAGTCACCTTGCCGGCCTAAGACTGCTTCCCTTTGAGCTTAATTTACATAAGTGAGAAAGCACTTCTGTCTTGTTTAAGCTACCGATATTACAATTTTTCTTTAATCTGCAGCAGAACTTAATTCTAACCAACATGTTAGGTGAGGTGTGGGAAAAGAATTAGGCCCATCACAAGGGAGTTTGTATTGAAAATTATCAGAGCCAAAGCTTTAATCAGGACTTATAACTGCTGACAGTGTTCATGTATCTTTGGAGGCCATATGAGAGTAAATGGATTATGATTGAATTCATCTAACGTTGATTATTATAAGAAGTTTTAAATTCTACATTTGTTCCCAAATTATGAATTTGAAAATGAGTATTTTTAACAGCCTTATTGAGGTTTAATTGATGTACCCAGAATGCACATATGCATTTATATATACAAATTTATCATTTGGACGTGAGGAAGTCCCCTTGAAATCATCACTATATATCCATCACTTCCTAAAGTCTCCCTGTGTCCTACAGCTTTTCTTGTTTGTTTGTTTGTCTTCTAGTGAGAACACTTAGCATGAGATCTACCCTCTTAACACATTTTTCAGTGCACAATACAATGTTGTTGACTATAGGCACAGTATTGTACAGCAGATTTCTGGAACTTACCTTGCATTACTGAAGCTGTATGCCCATTGAACAGCAACTCCCGGCTTCTCCCTGCCTCCAGCCCCTGACCCCACCATTATTCTCTCTACTTCTCTGATTTGACTGTTTAGAAACCTCACGTAGAGGAATCAAGAAGTATATGTCCTTGTGTGTGCTCAGTCGCTCTTGTGTCCAACTCCTTGTGACCCCCTGGATGATAGCCTGCTATAGCCAGCCAGGTTCCTATGTCCATGGAATTTTCCAGGCAGGAATACTGGCATGGGTTGCCATTTTCTCCTCCAGGTGATCTTCCCGACCCAGGGATTGAACCCACATCTCTGGCGTCTCCTTCTTTGGCAGGCAGTTTACTACTGAGCCATCTGAGAAGCCCATTTGTCCTTCTGGGACTGACTTATTTCACTTAGCATAATGTCCTGAGGGTCCATCCATGTTGTAGCCTCTGATAGGATTTCCTTCTTTTTTAGGGCAGAATAATACTCATTCCTTTGTTACATATACAACATTTTCTTTACTCATTCATCCATAGGTGGACAGTTAGATTATTTCCATATCATTGCTATTATGAACAGTGCTGCAGTGAACACGGGAGTGTGAGTTTCTTTTTCAGACCTTGATTTGAATTCTTTTGGATATATACCCAGAAGTAGGATTGCTAGATCATATGGTAGTTTTATTTTTAATTTTTTGAGGAACCTCCATACTGTTTTACATAGCAGCTGCACCATTTTCCATTTCCACCAAAAATGTACAAGGGTTCCAATTTCTCCACATCCTTGCCAACACTTTTTTTTCCCATACTGGTCACCCTAACAGGCGTGAAGTGATATCTCATTGTGGTTTTGATTTACATTTCCCTGATGATTATTGATGTTGAGCACCTTTTCATGTACCAATTAGCCGCTTATATGTCTTCTTTAGAGAAATATCTATTCGAGTTCTTTGCACATTTTTAAGTTGGGTTATTTGTCTGTTTGCTATTGAGTTGTAAGTGTTCCTTACATATTTTGACTATTAACTGCTTATCTGATATATGGTTTGCAAATACTTTCTCCCATTCTGTAGCTTGCCTTTTCATTCTGGTGATTGTTTCCTTTACTTGGCAGAAGTTTTTTAGTTTACTGTAGTTCCTCTTGTCTATTCTTACTTTTGTTGCCTGTGTGTTTGGTTATAGACCCAAGAAATTATTCCCCAGACCAATGTCAAGAAACTTTTCCCTGTGTTTTCTTCTAAGAGTTTTACAGTGTCATGTCTAATGTTTAAAATCCATTTTGAGTTGATTTCTGTTGTATATGGTCTAAGATAAATGTCTCATATCATTCTTTTGCATGTGGATATCCAGCTTCTCCAACACCCAGAATATGAATCTATATTTTTAATTCTAAGAACTCACTCTGAGTCTTGAAAAAGCTTCCCTGCAAAAGTGTTACAACTCAGCAATTTGTTTGGAATAAAATTGTCATAGTCTGCTCTCTGTTCCCTGTGAAACGTAGATGTAGTATTGGGTTTTGTGAGTCAGACCCGAGCATGACGAGGATCAGCCATTCTGACCTGTTGGGAGGGATTGCGTTCCACCACCACCAGAATTTGCAGCCCATCCCCTTTTATGGAAGTGGCCTTACGGAGTCACCCAGTAATTTCAAATCTGTTGAATTCTAGTTGTGAAAGAGCTATTTTAAGAGCGCTGCCACAGTTAAATGTTTATTAAGTGTTTATACACATATTAGTCACTGTGCAAACAGAGAAGCAGGTGGTCTCCCTGCTCCCACCTGTTCAGGTCACTGAAGCAGAGCCACCTGGAAAGCTTCACACAGTAATTGGACCTTCACCCTTCAGAACTCCACTTTCATTAAACTCAGCAATGAGGACTTTGACATCTCCTGAAATATCGTCTCCACATGCCCTTTGTTATTAGGTATTAGCCTTTTGTGAGCCGTGTAGCACCAACCTCAGATTCAAGTGTATTGCTGCAGAGGTAATACAGACAGCAAGCGAAGCCCTGGGGGGGACTTGAAAGAAGAGGCTGGTGAAATAGTTGCTTCTAATTTGCCTTGCACTGAGGAGCAAAGCTGCCTATAGGCCAGGGTTGGGGACTGGGAGCAAAAAGGACGAGAAAAAGAATAGAGGTATCTGTGGCAGCCTAGGAGAAGGCACCCAGAGTCTGGAATGAAGCCATTTCCAGAACCCAGCCATGTGCCTGTAATGCCCAGGTGGTTGTTTTAACTCTGATTGTGTTCTTGTTGTTCAGTCACTAAATCGTGTCTGGCTCTGAAACACCATGGACTGCAGCACGCCAGGCTTCCCTGTCCTGCATCATCTCCCAGAGTATGCTCGAATTCACGTCTGTTGAGTCGGTGATTATGCTCTGGGTCTGTGTTAAAGTGAATTAGAGAGAGGTGGCCTGACATCTATTATGATAAAATTTACAAAAGATAGTAGAGAGAAAAATTATATCCAAAGTACAGAGTTGGGGAATCAATCCCGAGCCTTCTGGTCATGGCAGGAAAGATAAGCCATGACAAGCCCTGCACTACCCTAAAAATTGTAGCTAATGTTGACTATGCATTTCATTAACACGCTGCATTTCTTACGTCATGAGGTAGGGTTCTCCAGAGAAATAAAACTAGTAGAATATATGTGTGCATATAGTAAGAGATTTATTTTGAGCAACTGACTCAGGCAATTGTGGGGACTGGCAACTCTGAGACTCATTGGGCAGGACAGCAGGCTGGCAACTCAGGCAAGAGTCAAGATTGCGTCTTGCATCTGAAATCTTTAGAGCGGGCCAGATGCCTGGAAACTCAGATGGGATTTCTATGTGATAGTCCTGAGGCAGAACTCCTTCCTTACTGGCTAACCTCAGTTTTTGCCCTCAAAGCTTTCATCTGATTGGGTGAGGCTCACCCACATTATAGAGGGTAATCTGTTCCACTTAAAGTCAACTGACTGTAGATGTAATCACACCTACAAAGTACCTTCACAACAACACCTGGATTTGTGGTCAATAAAAGAACTGGGCATCATAGCCTAGCCAGGTTGGCATATAACACTTCACCAGCACAGGTATAGGCTATTATCTATGTTTTACATTTTACATGATGAAACATGAGGGTTAACTCAGTATCTTTCTCAAGGTTATTGCTCAAAGGGCTCAGCTGTCTGACTTTAGAACCCAAATTGCTGTGCTGCCTCCCAAGAACACAGAGTCCTGGGAGTGAGAGATGGCTGAGGCTGGGGGGGATGTCATTTGCTAGGAGGGCTGAGAAACTATGGGTTAAATTATGTTGCAGTCAGGGCTTCCCTGGTGGCTCAGTGGTGAAGAATCCACCTGCCAGTTTGGAGATGCAGGTTCAATCTCTGGGTTCGGAAGATCCCTGGAGAAGGAAATGGCAACCCACTCCAGTATTCTTACCTGGGAAATCCCATGGACAGAGAGGAGCCTGGTAGGCTGCAGTCCATGGGGTCTCAAAGAGTTGGACATGACTTACAACTAAACAACAACAACNGCCCTGCACTACCCTAAAAATTGTAGCTAATGTTGACTATGCATTTCATTAACACGCTGCATTTCTTACGTCATGAGGTAGGGTTCTCCAGAGAAATAAAACTAGTAGAATATATGTGTGCATATAGTAAGAGATTTATTTTGAGCAACTGACTCAGGCAATTGTGGGGACTGGCAACTCTGAGACTCATTGGGCAGGACAGCAGGCTGGCAATTCAGGCAAGAGTCAAGATTGCGTCTTGCATCTGAAATCTTTAGAGCGGGCCAGATGCCTGGAAACTCAGATGGGATTTCTATGTGATAGTCCTGAGGCAGAACTCCTTCCTTACTGGCTAACCTCAGTTTTTGCCCTCAAAGCTTTCATCTGATTGGGTGAGGCTCACCCACATTATAGAGGGTAATCTGTTCCACTTAAAGTCAACTGACTGTAGATGTAATCACACCTACAAAGTACCTTCACAACAACACCTGGATTTGTGGTCAATAAAAGAACTGGGCATCATAGCCTAGCCAGGTTGGCATATAACACTTCACCAGCACAGGTATAGGCTATTATCTATGTTTTACATTTTACATGATGAAACATGAGGGTTAACTCAGTATCCTTCTCAAGGTTATTGCTCAAAGGGCTCAGCTGTCTGACTTTAGAACCCAACTCTCACCCAAATTGCTGTGCTGCCTCCCAAGAACACAGAGTCCTGGGAGTGAGAGATTGCTGAGGCTGGGGGGATGTCATTTGCTAGGAGGGCTGAGAAACTATGGGTTAAATTATGTTGCAGTCAGGGCTTCCCTGGTGGCTCAGTGGTGAAGAATCCACCTGCCAGTTTGGAGATGCAGGTTCAATCCCTGGGTTCGGAAGATCCCTGGAGAAGGAAATGGCAACCCACTCCAGTATTCTTACCTGGGAAATCCCATGGACAGAGAGGAGCCTGGTAGGCTGCAGTCCATGGGGTCTCAAAGAGTTGGACATGACTTACAACTAAACAACAACAACAACGTTACAGTCAGCTGATATACCACCAGCAATTTTCAAAAGCTCTTTTGACCTACTGGGTCCTCATTAGGTAAACGTATAGGGTGAAATAAACTGTGTCAGGAGAGAGCCTATTTCCTTTCATCTCCCCATTTCTTCTTTGTTTTCTCCCTTCAAATCTTTCATCTCTTCCCCAGTTAGCTTGCTTTATTTTCTATTTTTCTCACCTTTCCCTCTTTATATCCTTTTTAAAAAATTACTTAATCCTGAAAAATAAAAAATAAAAAAAGAAGGAGAAAAAAGGGATTTATTAGATGTAATTTGGAGAAGGAAATGGCAACCGACTCCAGTGTTCTTGCCTGGAAAATCCCATGGATGGAGGAACCTGGTAGGCTACAGTCCATGGGGTCGCAGAGAGTCAGACATGACTGAGCAACATTTACTTTACTAAGCTGCTTCTGATATCTGTTGTAGCAATTGTGGCTTGATTGGGGGGAAAAGGAAGGAAGGAAGGGAAGAAAAACTGAAAAAAAGAATGAGAAGGAAGGAGAGGGAGGAATAAGGAAATTCAGCCTTACTCCCTACAAAAGGCAACCTCTTTCTGATTACTTTTGACGGTCTTGTATTTAAGAATTTGGCACATTAGAATCACCTGATTCCTAAAACGTGCTGTGCCCAGACGATGTAAGTCAGCATTTATGTGTTGGAACCAGTGCTGGTTAAAGCTCTCTACGTGATGCCAATGAGCAGCCCAGTTTGAGAATCAGTATTACAAAATACTACCCCTGAGACTACTCCCTGGTGATTGGGAGTCACAGTAGCAGTTGCCTCTGGGAGGAACATGGGGTTGATGAAGACTAAGAAAGAAACCTGGAGTGTTCTATGTCTTATTCTGGGTGGTGCTTAGTTAATATTTTTGCGTTTTGTATTCCTTATTGTATTTATTGGACTTCTCTCGTAGCTCAGTCAGTATTCACTTGCAATGCAGGAGGCTGCCTGCGATAGAGTGGACTGGGGTTCAATCCGTGGATCAGGAAGATCCTGGGGAGAAGGAAATGGCAACCCACCCCAGTATTCCTGCCTGGGAAATCTCATGGACAGAGGAGCCTGGCAGGCTGTGTTGCACGTGTATCGGGGCCTCACTGTGCCAGGNGATAGAGTGGACTGGGGTTCAATCCGTGGATCAGGAAGATCCTGGGGAGAAGGAAATGGCAACCCACCCCAGTATTCCTGCCTGGGAAATCTCATGGACAGAGGAGCCTGGCAGGCTGTGTTGCACGTGTATCGGGGCCTCACTGTGCCAGGCTCAGGACAGAGGCACGCAGCGGTGGTGGTTGGTTCCTGCTGAGATAAATGTCATCACCTGTCAGGGTTGCTCAAACCAAGAGATTGGCCGGAAAATGGGCAGTCTCTGTGGCTAGGCTGTGTTGAAGGAATAGTGGACTCTACTACGTGTTGATTTCTCAACTTCACTCTCGGAGGATGGCTTTTCCAGTCTTCTCCCTCAATCCTGGGAGCATCATGTTCTGATGACATCTGTAATACCTCCAATTCCAGAATGATTTGGTTCCAAGAGGAGGTCAGTTATTTGAAGATATTGTTTTAAAGAGTGAATTGATTCCTAAAGTAGGAAAGATTCATCTTATATAACTCAGAATGCATTAGAGTATTGGGTTGGCAAAAAA
>SJYV01017181.1:0-11348 GCA_006410875.1 Neotragus pygmaeus | reverse complement strand
GATGCTGAAGCTGAAACTCCAATACTTTGGCCACCTGATGTGAAGAACTGACTCACTGGAAAAGCCCCTAATGATGGGAAAGATTGAAGACGGGAGGAGAAGGGGATGCCAGAGGATGAGATGGTTGAATGGTATCACTGACTCAATGAACATGAGTATGAGTAAGCTCTGGGAGTTGGTGATAGACAGGGAAGCCTGGCATGCTGCAGCCCACAGGGTCACAAAGAGTTAGACACGACTCAGCAACTGAAATGAACTGAACTGAACTATATTTCCAAGGCACAGCATGGAACTGATATAAAGCCCAGGGGTGAGTGTTGAGCAAGAAATCAGAGAGCAATGGGCCTGAACTCAGATGTGCTGGGTACAAGGCTGGGCTGTGCCAGATATGGCTTGACGATCTTAGAAGAAAATCCAAAACTCAACAGCCAAGAACAGAAACATGAAGCTGAACAGAAATGGAACGCTATTTTCTGGCAACAAAGAAGAAAAAATTTTCAGCTAAGAAGAAAATGTCTTCCTCCAGGTTGTTTTCAAAATTTATTGGCATCCCAGTTACCTGGGCTTGTTAAAACACAGGTTCCTGGGCCCCACCTCTAGGGCTGCCTTTTCCAAAGGTTTATATCAAGATCTGAGAATTAGCATTTCTACAAGTTCCCAGGTGATGCTAATGTTTCTAGTTTAGGTTATCACACTTAGAGAGAATCTCTGTTTTAGAATATGTCATCTACTAGCTAATTTTCAAGCTGTTCCTTTCAACTATTTTTTCAGTTCTCTTGATTCTTCCTTTCAGATAACCTCAACTACTACTATCAGAAAATACTGCAATATGAACATATAAACAAGCAAATTTTCAACCATCTTAATATGACAGCCTCTATTCCAAGTTCCTAGCTGAGAGTTATCATCTGATCATTTTTAAATTAAATGAAGCAGTTGGCTAGGTCATCAGAAGTTCCAAAAGATTCAAAACCACTGAGTATAAGCGTTTATTCTTCTTAAGGGCTAGAAACCACTTATGATTATTTTCTTGAAAATTTAAATGGCAACAAAATGAGCAATATTCCAATGGGAATTTTATCTCCTCTTGAACTTCCTTTTTTGTCATCTAACAGTTCCCACTTCCACAAGGTAAGAATTCACAGGCTTATGTTTTTTCACTAAATTACTTCTTCTTTGTGTAGCTGTTTTATTTCATCCTATAAGAGTGACTTCCAAAAAGAGTCACTTTTCTGATTACACCATCAAAAACTCCTAGCATAAAAAAATTAAAGCACTAAGCATAAATGGGCTTGTCTCATAGCTCAGTTGGTAAAGAATCAGCCCGCAATGCAGGAGACCTGGGTTTGATCCCTGGCTCAGGGAGATCCTCTGGAGAAGGAAATAGCAACCTACTCCAGTATTCTTGCCTGGAGAATCCCATGGACAGAGGAGCATGGCAGGCTACAGTGGGCTCACAAAGAGTCAGATACAACTTAATGACTAAACCACCAAACATAAATAGCCAGTTGCTAATTTTCTTTTTGAAACATCTACATTCTTAGTATCAGTGAAATTTATGTTTATACAACATCATCTTAGGATGACATCAATTAACACAGGAAAGAATTGGGCTTGAATCACATTATCTTCATCTCTGCCTCTCCTGGGAACTACAAGTTGATCTGCACTCCCCCTAAAATTTGGCAGATATGACCAGTGGCTACAGGTCAGTGAGAGCACAGGTGGGAGATATAGAAGTGGCTTCACACATACTGTGCAGAAGAAGAAAGCCATCTATACTCTGCCCCAAAGGCCTTGAAGTATTTTTACAGCTAATTTGGAATCCATTTCCAACTCTGGATTCCAGGCTCCTAATCATGCTGCCTTCTGAGTTTCCTGGATGTTTCTGGTTACTTCTTTCACTGTTTCACACCCTGCTTCACACCATATTGCATGGTTCCACTTATTTTCCTCTTTTACTTTGCCCAATAATGTGATTACCTTTAGTAGTGACTTCAAAGCTCCAAGAGTTTCAAGTCCTTTTTATAGGGACCTCACAAAATTTAACAGTTTTCAAGACCTAATAAAATTAATCTTTATTGGTCTATAAGCCTAAAGTGGATCTCCCCTAAATCGAGATTTCCCAAACTGTGCCTGACACTGAATCAGCCTCTTCCAATCAAATCTGACCTGGAATCTGTAGCTATATACCTTCCCAGCCTTCCACCCCAGATCTCAATAACCACCCGAATTCTGGACTTCTATTATAATAAATGGTGCATGCCTTCTCTTGCCCCCCACCAGAGGATAAGACTGCATATTTGTCCAATAAATGTTAACTGATGTTCAAAGTGACTATAGTCCTGAGAAATTCTCCATCATGGATAAAGGGGAAGATGAAGAAAACAGCCCAAGGACTAAAGAAGATTTTAGTCTTGAGTAGGAGGACCAGCTAACATCATAGCAGAGTAAAGACTGTGTTCAATGTCCACAGAAGAGAGCAGCACGTGTACAGAGGAGCATGTCAACTCATTGTATTTCATTTAATTTGAAACCTCTAAGAAGTGCTCATGATCATGGTGGATCAGTTATCCCTTTAAAAGAAAATTTTTTCACTTATCCAGCTTCTTCTCTGTTTTCACAGTGGAGTACCCAACATGGAAGTATTCCTCTGATGGAATACTGTATTTAATGGCCACTTAAGTCCTCCAGATGCATTCACATGAAGTAGTAATATAATAAATAAGTCCTGGTAATGTAATTTATACTCACATGATTAGATATCTTAGTAACATTAGATATCTTAATAATAATTAGATTCAGTAGAAAGCAGTAGCAAATCAGCAACAAATAAAAACTTCTGGCCTTATTTTTGGCAAAATCTTACATATATAAAATGATTAATAGTTTACAAAGTGTGTCTTGCATGGGTTATCTCAGCTAATGTCCATCATGATCTAAGGTGGGAGGAAGAGATTATTACTCCCATTTATGTTGAAGAAAGTTTTAATGACTTCCCAAAGTCAAACATTTGGTTCATTATGGGTAAAGTTCTTGAAAATATGAATTTCTGCACTTTCAATATGTACAAAAATATTGGAAACAGGGAGGTAAAATGTCTGTATTCTCCTGATTTTCTTAATATATAAAGTATATATTTATATTAATCAATATAATATATATTATATAGCTGCTGCTGCTAAGTCATTTCAGTTGTGTCTGACTCTGTGTGACCCCGTAGATGGCAGCCCACCAGGCTCCCCCATCCCTGGGATTCTCCAGGCAAGAACAGTGGAGTGGGTTGCCATTTCCTTCTCCAATGCATGAAAGTGAAAAGTGAAAGTGAAGTCACTCAGTCGTGTCTGACCCTCAGCGACCCCATGGACTGCAGCCCACCAGGCTCCTCCATCCATGGGATTTTCCAGGCAAGAGTACTGGAGTCAGGTGCAATTGCCTTCTCCGGATATAATATATATATAAATATATATATATATTTTTTCCCCCTCTTTCTAATTTGGTATTGTCTCTTCTGTATCTTTGCCTGGCTACTAACCTGGGATTTCTCAGAGTTCAGTTATGAACTGTCTTCTCTCATCACCTCACACTCTGCTTAAATGATTTCATCCTTTCACATGAAATTAAAACTCTACCTATATGCCAACAATTCATAAATATTTTAATTCAATCACATTCTTCTGAATTCAGATACAGCTTCCCTTCTTACATTTCACACACCAGTGCAAGTTTAATAGGACACACATTGATTTCTGAACTCTTTGTTGTTGTTCAGTTGCTAAGTCATGTCCAACTCTTTTTCATCCCATGGACCACAGCATGCCCGGCTTCCCTGTTTTTCAGACTCCTGGAGTTTACNCCTGACCTGCATATAGGTTTCTCAAGAGGCATGACCTACCTAGACAGTATATTAAAAATCAGAGACATTACTTTACCAACAAATGTCTGTCTAGTCAAAGCTATTTTTTTTCCCATTAGTCATGTAGGCTGTGAGAGTTGGACTATAAAGAAAGCTGAGCGCCAAAGAATTGATGCTTTTGTACTGTGGTATTGGAGAAGACTCTTGAGAGTCCCTTGGAATGCAAGGAGATCCAACCAGTCAATCCTAAAGAAAATTAGTCATGAATATTCATTGGAAGGACTGATGCTGAAGCTGAAACTCCAATACTTTGGCCACCTGATGTGAAGAACTGACTCACTGGAAAAGCCCCTAATGATGGGAAAGATTGAAGACGGGAGGAGAAGGGGATGCCAGAGGATGAGATGGTTGAATGGTATCACTGACTCAATGAACATGAGTATGAGTAAGCTCTGGGAGTTGGTGATAGACAGGGAAGCCTGGCATGCTGCAGCCCACAGGGTCACAAAGAGTTAGACACGACTCAGCAACTGAAATGAACTGAACTGAACTATATTTCCAAGGCACAGCATGGAACTGATATAAAGCCCAGGGGTGAGTGTTGAGCAAGAAATCAGAGAGCAATGGGCCTGAACTCAGATGTGCTGGGTACAAGGCTGGGCTGTGCCAGATATGGCTTGACGATCTTAGAAGAAAATCCAAAACTCAACAGCCAAGAACAGAAACATGAAGCTGAACAGAAATGGAACGCTATTTTCTGGCAACAAAGAAGAAAAAATTTTCAGCTAAGAAGAAAATGTCTTCCTCCAGGTTGTTTTCAAAATTTATTGGCATCCCAGTTACCTGGGCTTGTTAAAACACAGGTTCCTGGGCCCCACCTCTAGGGCTGCCTTTTCCAAAGGTTTATATCAAGATCTGAGAATTAGCATTTCTACAAGTTCCCAGGTGATGCTAATGTTTCTAGTTTAGGTTATCACACTTAGAGAGAATCTCTGTTTTAGAATATGTCATCTACTAGCTAATTTTCAAGCTGTTCCTTTCAACTATTTTTTCAGTTCTCTTGATTCTTCCTTTCAGATAACCTCAACTACTACTATCAGAAAATACTGCAATATGAACATATAAACAAGCAAATTTTCAACCATCTTAATATGACAGCCTCTATTCCAAGTTCCTAGCTGAGAGTTATCATCTGATCATTTTTAAATTAAATGAAGCAGTTGGCTAGGTCATCAGAAGTTCCAAAAGATTCAAAACCACTGAGTATAAGCGTTTATTCTTCTTAAGGGCTAGAAACCACTTATGATTATTTTCTTGAAAATTTAAATGGCAACAAAATGAGCAATATTCCAATGGGAATTTTATCTCCTCTTGAACTTCCTTTTTTGTCATCTAACAGTTCCCACTTCCACAAGGTAAGAATTCACAGGCTTATGTTTTTTCACTAAATTACTTCTTCTTTGTGTAGCTGTTTTATTTCATCCTATAAGAGTGACTTCCAAAAAGAGTCACTTTTCTGATTACACCATCAAAAACTCCTAGCATAAAAAAATTAAAGCACTAAGCATAAATGGGCTTGTCTCATAGCTCAGTTGGTAAAGAATCAGCCCGCAATGCAGGAGACCTGGGTTTGATCCCTGGCTCAGGGAGATCCTCTGGAGAAGGAAATAGCAACCTACTCCAGTATTCTTGCCTGGAGAATCCCATGGACAGAGGAGCATGGCAGGCTACAGTGGGCTCACAAAGAGTCAGATACAACTTAATGACTAAACCACCAAACATAAATAGCCAGTTGCTAATTTTCTTTTTGAAACATCTACATTCTTAGTATCAGTGAAATTTATGTTTATACAACATCATCTTAGGATGACATCAATTAACACAGGAAAGAATTGGGCTTGAATCACATTATCTTCATCTCTGCCTCTCCTGGGAACTACAAGTTGATCTGCACTCCCCCTAAAATTTGGCAGATATGACCAGTGGCTACAGGTCAGTGAGAGCACAGGTGGGAGATATAGAAGTGGCTTCACACATACTGTGCAGAAGAAGAAAGCCATCTATACTCTGCCCCAAAGGCCTTGAAGTATTTTTACAGCTAATTTGGAATCCATTTCCAACTCTGGATTCCAGGCTCCTAATCATGCTGCCTTCTGAGTTTCCTGGATGTTTCTGGTTACTTCTTTCACTGTTTCACACCCTGCTTCACACCATATTGCATGGTTCCACTTATTTTCCTCTTTTACTTTGCCCAATAATGTGATTACCTTTAGTAGTGACTTCAAAGCTCCAAGAGTTTCAAGTCCTTTTTATAGGGACCTCACAAAATTTAACAGTTTTCAAGACCTAATAAAATTAATCTTTATTGGTCTATAAGCCTAAAGTGGATCTCCCCTAAATCGAGATTTCCCAAACTGTGCCTGACACTGAATCAGCCTCTTCCAATCAAATCTGACCTGGAATCTGTAGCTATATACCTTCCTAGCCTTCCACCCCAGATCTCAATAACCACCCGAATTCTGGACTTCTATTATAATAAATGGTGCATGCCTTCTCTTGCCCCCCACCAGAGGATAAGACTGCATATTTGTCCAATAAATGTTAACTGATGTTCAAAGTGACTATAGTCCTGAGAAATTCTCCATCATGGATAAAGGGGAAGATGAAGAAAACAGCCCAAGGACTAAAGAAGATTTTAGTCTTGAGTAGGAGGACCAGCTAACATCATAGCAGAGTAAAGACTGTGTTCAATGTCCACAGAAGAGAGCAGCACGTGTACAGAGGAGCATGTCAACTCATTGTATTTCATTTAATTTGAAACCTCTAAGAAGTGCTCATGATCATGGTGGATCAGTTATCCCTTTAAAAGAAAATTTTTTCACTTATCCAGCTTCTTCTCTGTTTTCACAGTGGAGTACCCAACATGGAAGTATTCCTCTGATGGAATACTGTATTTAATGGCCACTTAAGTCCTCCAGATGCATTCACATGAAGTAGTAATATAATAAATAAGTCCTGGTAATGTAATTTATACTCACATGATTAGATATCTTAGTAACATTAGATATCTTAATAATAATTAGATTCAGTAGAAAGCAGTAGCAAATCAGCAACAAATAAAAACTTCTGGCCTTATTTTTGGCAAAATCTTACATATATAAAATGATTAATAGTTTACAAAGTGTGTCTTGCATGGGTTATCTCAGCTAATGTCCATCATGATCTAAGGTGGGAGGAAGAGATTATTACTCCCATTTATGTTGAAGAAAGTTTTAATGACTTCCCAAAGTCAAACATTTGGTTCATTATGGGTAAAGTTCTTGAAAATATGAATTTCTGCACTTTCAATATGTACAAAAATATTGGAAACAGGGAGGTAAAATGTCTGTATTCTCCTGATTTTCTTAATATATAAAGTATATATTTATATTAATCAATATAATATATATTATATAGCTGCTGCTGCTAAGTCATTTCAGTTGTGTCTGACTCTGTGTGACCCCGTAGATGGCAGCCCACCAGGCTCCCCCATCCCTGGGATTCTCCAGGCAAGAACAGTGGAGTGGGTTGCCATTTCCTTCTCCAATGCATGAAAGTGAAAAGTGAAAGTGAAGTCACTCAGTCGTGTCTGACCCTCAGCGACCCCATGGACTGCAGCCCACCAGGCTCCTCCATCCATGGGATTTTCCAGGCAAGAGTACTGGAGTCAGGTGCAATTGCCTTCTCCGGATATAATATATATATAAATATATATATATATTTTTTCCCCCTCTTTCTAATTTGGTATTGTCTCTTCTGTATCTTTGCCTGGCTACTAACCTGGGATTTCTCAGAGTTCAGTTATGAACTGTCTTCTCTCATCACCTCACACTCTGCTTAAATGATTTCATCCTTTCACATGAAATTAAAACTCTACCTATATGCCAACAATTCATAAATATTTTAATTCAATCACATTCTTCTGAATTCAGATACAGCTTCCCTTCTTACATTTCACACACCAGTGCAAGTTTAATAGGACACACATTGATTTCTGAACTCTTTGTTGTTGTTCAGTTGCTAAGTCATGTCCAACTCTTTTTCATCCCATGGACCACAGCATGCCCGGCTTCCCTGTTTTTCAGACTCCTGGAGTTTACTCAAACTCCTACCCATTGAGTTGGTGATATTTTCTATCTTCCACCTCTCCATAGACACTTGTTTCCATCCAGTCTCCCTCAGATAAATACTGACATTATCATGACCCTCACCTCCTTCATTTTCTTCATCCAATCAGTAAGCAAGTCCTCTTGATTATATATCAACCAAACAGGTCTCAGCTCTGGTGACTGTCCATCTTTCTCACTTTTCTACATCCGTGATGTCAGTTCTTTTCCACTTGTTCCCTTGTGTCAGCCATGTAAGATAATGATCTTATAAAAATGGAAATGAGCCCATGTCACCATTCCCTGCTTACAAACCTTCAGTGGTTTTCTTTTGGTTTTGGGAAGACAAATTATTGTCATAATTTGTATAGCCCTTCTCTTACCAGCCCTCATCTCAATCTTATCTCTCCTCTTTTCCTTCCCTCCTTCTCTGCAATCCTACACACTGGTCTCTCTCACTTGTTCTAAGATGTGAAACTCAGAGCTTTTCTACATGCTGGTTCCTCTTCCTATGGTGTTAACATGACTCATCTCCTCATTCATTAAATTGCCATTTAAATTCATTGACTCAGATCTTTCTGGGTTATTTTTTCTTAATCTATGTTAGGCTCTTCTTTTGTAAATTTTTAAACATTATATTCTTTTATTTTACAGCACTTATCACAGTTTTAATTTATTTCTTTGCATGATTACCTTTTCTGCTGAAATTCTCAGTATATTATAAAATTAGTGAGAATAGGAGTCAAATCTTTGCACTTCTTTGAACTGTAATTTAACAGTTTCTGGTGGTAGGACTTCCCTGGTGGCTCAGCAATAAAGAATCTGCCTGCTAATGCAGGAGATGCGAGTTCAATCCCTGTGTTGAGAAGATACCTTGGAGAAGAAAGTGACAACCCACTCCTGTGTTCTTGCCTGGGAAATCCTATGGACAGAGGAGCCTGGAGGGCTATGGTCCATGGAGTGGCAAAGAATTAGACTTAGGGTCTAAATAACAACAACAACTAGTGATACAAATATTGTTATTATTTAATGTTTGAATTAATAAATATACATGTTTGTAGGGGTTATTGCATGTTAATCTGGACATCAAAACTCCTGGTATCAAGTCCATGTTCTGAAACCAACACAGCATATAACCTAGATCATGTCTTCCCCTTTGGGTGTCGTGGTTTTCTCCTTTCCTGAAAGAAGATAAAAGTGTTTGTTTTCTAATTTTCCTTTTATATCCAAAATGCCCTTAATCTATTACACTAGTAAAAAACATAGCCAGTAACTATAACTTGAGCCTTAGAATGCATTAAACAGGTCTCCAAGTGAAGAAGAAATGTGTTTATGTGCACCATCTTGACATTTAGACAAATTTTGCTGCTATTTTTACATGGCTAAAAACAAATTTAAGGTTTTATCTCCTGACTCTATTTCTCCTTTCTGTAAGAAGCTTTAAGTTAAAGTTCATACTCACTCATCCTAAACTCTATTATGTGTATGTGTGTGTCTGTTTTCATTTAGGTTTCCATCTTAAAGGGCATCTTAGCCCAATAGGATAAGTTTTATTCTGGGATACATCGTCTCTGTGTTTTCCATTCTCTATATATAAAGTGAGAGGCTATCGAGTTAACTGGGATCATAGAAATTATAAAATAATCCAAATACTTATTTTATAGTCCATTAGTGGTCCCAGCATGGAGGAATCTGTCATGCTGATTTTTTTTATTATAGTCCATCTGAAACACAATATATGAAAAAAGACACCATAGTCTTTATAAATAAATACTCAAACAAGTCAACATCACTCAGAAGACAAAACATTCTTTCCAAATTACCATTGTTTATCTTCCATTGTGTTTCCATTCCTAAATATGCTATCTTCTGTCTTACCCACGTCTCACTCTCCTATTATAGATCACAGATGTTGGGTTAATAGTTTTGTAAACTAGTCCTATTTCTTGCTTTGAAATTGGTTCCACATTTATAGGACATTTTTTGAAACTTGTACCAACTCAAATATTTATGATGTTGTTAACCTCAGAATTAAATATGGCCTTCCCCTGAAAGCATGAAGGGTATTTTTTTCATTGTATTCTGGAAACTTACTGGCTGTACTCCCCAAGAAGCTTGGATCATTTATCCCAAAATTATCTGGTAGTTGAGAAAACTAAAGTAGATCTTGGAGAAGCCAACCCTCCCACAGAAAGAAAGGGACATGAGCAATGAATGGCATGTCTCTGAGTCTGCAGCTGAAACTTAGTCTCCAGTCCATGAGTTCAAGTTCAATACACAATATTTTACCCTAGGACTTGGGTAGGGGGGGTAGATATGTGTTTGCTTATATTAGAGTTTCCCAGAATATGACATTCATTTTGAGTTTTTATGGAAGTATTGAGGAGAGTGGTCTTCCCTGGTGGCTCAGAGAGTAAAGAATTCACCTGCAATGTGGAAAACCTGGGTTTGATCCCTGGATTGGGAAGATCCCTGGAGGAGGGTATGGCAACCCACTCCAGTATTCTTGCCTGGAAAATCCCCAAGGCCAGAGAAGCCTGGCAGGCTACAGTCCATGGGGTCAAAAAGAGATGGACACAGTTAAGCCACCTTCACTTTTCCACTTTCACTGAGGAAAGTGCTAAACAACTCACCACAATGTTATAAGATTTAATATAAAAGGTATTTTGAATGTAGTGCCTTGGAATATAATAAAGGTTTTCTGGGATGTTGTTAACATTATACTCATTATTTTATATGATCTCTAACTTTCTATAGAAAATCATGGTGTAATAATGTGCTTACAAAGTGATCAGAAATTGTGGAGGGGGGGTGTTTTACCAACCATTGGGTCATTGTCTCTCCATTCTTTGGTGATAATAACAGTACTTTCATAACTGCTATTCCATTTTTTCTTTCAACTCCTTATGGAATATAGTTAAAATAAACAATGCTTTTGCAGTTACACAGTGAGTAAAATAATAGAGGAAGGAATTCACCAAGACTTCTTGAGTTATGGTTTTATGCTTCCTCCACTGTCACAATAGCTTTTTATCCTGCTAATTTAAGGGATGACGTCAGCTTCTAAATCAATGCTTTACAGCATGAACTGAACAAATATGTGTTGGATGAATTAATGAGATTTTTGCACCATAACTACCATGGGCTTGGAGTTCAGTTAAAGTACTGGAAAGTGTCTATTCCAACCATATTTGGCAGGAGGACAAAAGAAAAGGGTTGTTGTGGAGTATTCCTCTCTCATTGAAGAGACAATTAAGGCCAGCGCATCTACTCCACAGCCACGGAGATTCCAAGCTCCATACATAGGAAAGTAACATGATAACCTGAACTCCCTGATGTTCAAGCTG
>SJYV01017179.1:0-13184 GCA_006410875.1 Neotragus pygmaeus | reverse complement strand
AAAGATAGTTCAAAATTCTCTACTGTAAACAATGAAAAACTGAACAGAGATGAGAGGCAAAGGATACAGATTGTAGGTAGGCAGTGGCCAAAGATGGCTGCCAACCATGCCTTCCCTCCCTGTGTGCTCACACTGGTCCTCATAGCAAGAGATGGAGTCTTTCTCCTGCCCTCAAATATGAACTGGCTGTGTCCCTGACTTTGACCAAAAGAACACAAGAAACATTCTGGGGCTTCTAAGACCAGAACTTGAGAAGACTGTCAGTTTCTGCTTCCTGCCTCTTGGAGACTAAGAGCACCACACCACTCTTCTGGAGAAAGATGCCCCATAAAGAACACTGAGGCGTTAGACACAAATAAAGAAGCCACCTCACATGTTCAGCCATAGCCACCGTCTAACTGCATCTGCCTGACACACTCCAGATAAGACCAGCCGAAGAGCCACCTATCTGAGCCCCAGCCAACCCAGAGAATCACGAGAAATAATAAAATACTTGGTGCTTGAAGCCAGCAGGTTTTGAGGTGGTTTGTTACACAGCAGTGGCAGTAGATAACCCAAACATAGACACTGCAGTAGATGAGTCATTCTCCCTGCACAAAGAAAACTAAAGCCTGCTCTCTTCCCTCTGGCCAATTGACAGGTCCAGAATCATTAACCTCCAACTAAAATAAATTAATTAATATTCCTTTTAAACAGATAATTAAAAAGAAAAAAATCAGAACAAAACCCCAAAATTTTCTACGAGGAATCAATACTTCCATAAAATCCTTTTTTTTTTTTTTTGGTAAGGAATTTTGTTCATTTGAAATGTTAAGAATGATAAATATTTCAAATCAAAATGAGGGAATTCCCTGGTGCTCCAATGGTTAGGGATCAGCACTTCCACTGTTATGACCTGGGTTCAATCCTTAGTGGGGGGGACTAAGATCCTGCAAGCTGTCCGGCATGGCCAAAAAATTAACTAATTAAAAATGAAAAATAATACAGAATAAATTAATTTTAAATTTTTTTAATCAAAATGAAATTGATTTTGCACAGCTGTCAGTACCTCTATCAGAATACTTTGGTTGTGCCATTTCTTCCTACCACTGCTTTCTCCAACTTTTCCAACCCCAAATCTTTACCTTCTTCCCAGTCTCTTTTACTCTTTTTTCTCTTGGTATCAGGTTGTTTCTCCAGCTCATCAGTGAGATTCTGTCAGAAGTGGATTTGCTATCACGCCCTCAAGCCCGCCTTTACCCAGCTGTGCTAGGATCTAGAAAATGACAACTCAGAACACCAGGTTAAATACAATCTCTCTCTCTTCACCCGTTTTCCACTATCTGCCTGTCCGGCCCTCGGGTTATTAATGGAACTGCCATTCCCGTACAACTGACGGAGCAGGGCCAGCAGCCAGATAAGGGGGGAGCTGCTGACAGCAGCAGACACAGCCCCAGACAGAGCAGATAAGTAGACACGTCGTGGCTATTAGTTTCATCTTAGGCCAAAGAGAAGAAGCATCACAAAATAAACACAGAGAACTCAAACATCTCTAATGAACTGTTTTCCCATGAAATTAAAAACCAATATATCTAAACTGATTCTTCTTATCAAACCAAACTAAACATGTATTTGTTAGTGAATTCCTAACATACTCAATTTGCATTTGGACGAAAAAGGAATAAAGACAGGCATTAAACCTCTCCCTTGCTCCATCCCATTAATAAAAGTAATAAATAGTCTTCATAATTTTTAAAAAGCAGCTCTCTCCCCTGAGCCTCTGGAATTTCAGTCTGAGGCTATCACAGTATGTTCCAATTTCTTTCAAAGTCCTACAACCAATAAATCCCACAAGCCAAAATCACCCTTAATATTACACTTAAACATTAAACACTGTTACAGTACCACATTTAAACTATTACTGCTTGTTCATATTGTTAAGATTTTCTGAATATTCACTACTGTAAGTTTCATCTATTAACACAGTTCCATTGTTAAAAGTTAGTTCTATTTCTTGATACTAGCATTAATTTTTTTAATGTATGGCAGGGTCATGCACTAGTTATATACTTCTTTATATTCTTGATGAGAATACAACACTGCAAAATTTTTCAAACATCATAGAATATATTACATGTATATCCACTGACATGAGCGAGTGCCCCTTACAAATGATAATTCACATAAACTTCTCACTCAAACTTCTGCAAATCTGCTTATTACTGAAATTCTGTCTTTCAATTTGGTAATGAGTCTCTCCCCTCTCCCATAACAATGACAACAATAGCAAAAAATTAATATATTGCTCATTGGTAGAACTAATTAAGGCAATGATTTATAAATTATTCAAAACAGTCTGTGATTAAATAGAAATCAAACATTAAAGAGGATATCCTGTGTCAGGGAACAAAGATGCTATCAGAAATAACTAGAATCAAAGACAAGATGGCGGGGGAGTAGATGGACATGGAGAAAGAACTGGAGTCATATCAAAATTCTCTAAAGTAAGAGATTCAAGTTGGCCAAAATGGGACAGTCTCAGCTAAAAAATAAAGATTTCCATGAATCTAAACAGATCAAATATATAAAATTCCCTGAGTCAGGGCTTCCCTGGTGTCTCAGATGGTAAAGAGTCTGCCTGCAATGCAGGAGACCGGGTTCATTCCCTAGGTTGAGACAATCAACTGGAGGAGGAAATGGCACCCCACTCCAGTATTCTTGCCTGGAGAAGTCCATGGACAGAGGAGCCTAGCGGGCTATAGTCCATGGGATCGCAAAGAGCCAGACACAACTGAGCCACTAACACTTTCACTTTCCCTGAGTTTATCATGATATTTAAAAATTAAACTCCTTTGGTACTTTGGAGATAGTAAGGCACGAACTCATTGAGAAAATCCATAAATAAAAATACATTTATGCTGCCTTTTGCCAGTTTATATCAGTATAAGCTGTATGTCAGTGTAATCAAGTGGTTTATGAGAGAAAATCTTTTTTTACAGAAATATTTCATGTACAAATGCAGAAAGAATGACAGAACTGGAAAATCACCCACTGCAATTCCTACTGAAGTCATGTATCTATGCATTGTACCAACGGCCACTTAAATGACTTGAACAGTTTTCAACCCTGGCTGCATATTTGTACCTCCTGGGGAACTTTAAATACTGATGCTTGGGTCCCACCCCCAGAGAGTCTGAGCTCATTGGTCTGGGGTGTGGCCTGAGCATTTGGATTTTTAAGCACCGTAAGAATGATGTGAAGGTATAGTCAAGAAAGAGGACCACGGTCTGTTATGAAAGGTTGATGGGTAAGTTTAAAATTGATCTGATAATTCTTGAACCCACTAATCAACCTCTTCCTTGGAAGTGGAACAAAACAGCACCATGTGCCTCTTGGCAGGCTGCATAGGAGGCACACAGGGCTGCTCATGTAGTCTTGCACCAAAAGAAAATTGAACCTGAATCTAATCAGACCTCTAGACTGAACCCCCAATTTACAGGAAATGCAAGGGACAGAAGAACATGTTAAAAGATAAGGGTAGTATATCATCAGCCAACAGTGCTGAAAATTCTTCCAGACAAACAGCACAATTTCTTCTATAAATCAATTTTATGGATAAAAGTGAAGGGAGGTTAGGATTTCCCCAGTGGTCCAATGGTTAAGACCCCACACTCTCAATGCAGAGGGCATAGGTTTGATCCCTGATTGGGGAACTAAGATCCCACACACCATACAGCATGGCCAAAAGAAAAAAGGCAGGGAAGCTTTTAAAACTTTTAAAGCCTTAAAAACAGATATACATCATCTCATCCTTTATAGTCCATTCCCCCACTTATAGCCTCAGAAGGAGAAAAACAAACCATTTTAGCATTTCTGATAGGTCTTTCCTGTCCTCTCTTAACATTATAACTGAAAAACTCTACCCCCCAAATACAGATTATCGCATTGAAGTGACCCCTGGAAATCAGTCCTGAATATTCATTGGAAGGACTGAGGCTGAAGCTGAAACTCCAATACTTTGGCCACCTGATGTGAAGAACTGACTCATTTGAAAAGACCCTGATGCTGGGAAAGATTGAAGACGGGAGGAGGAGATGACAGAGGGTGAGACGGTTGGATGGCATCACCGACTCGTTGGACATGAGTTTGAGAAAACTCTGGGAGTTGATGATGGACAGGGAGGCCTGGCATGCTGCAGTACATGGGGCCACAAAGAGTCGGACATGACTGAGTGACTGAACTGAACTTAACTAACCCCTGGAAGAGAAGAACTGTGGTCGCTGGTTCATTTCTGGTTCATTCAGAACCCAACATAGCTTCCCTTCTTAAAAGTTTTAAGAGGATGATGACAACATTTTGGAACTAGAAAGAGGTGATGGTTGCACAAAATTGTGAAAGTACTCAATGCCACTGAGTTGTACACTTTAAAATGCCTAATATTATGTTATGTGAAATTTACCTCAATTATAAAAAGGGAAAAAGGAGGCAAAGCTAGGGGAGAAAAGAACTATGAGTCAGAAATGGTCAAGATTTGAAGGCTGTTTGGAAAACAGACTCAACAGGATTTGAGTGCTTCCAGTTAGTTGGCTGGGAAGTAAAATGGAGATTTCCAGTTTGGGAGTCTGAAGAGCTGGCTGTAACCCACAGACCGATTTAATCTCCACTGAGAATAACACAGGACCAAAAAAGGAATGGGAGCCCAATGAATGTTCGATTTCCTCAAGTTCCCACTTTTTTTAAACAGAACAATAAAGCAGAAAATCACAGAACACCCTAAATATAGTGTAATTGGATCATATCAAGGCATTGCTAAAATGTCTTTTGATCTCCTTGTAGGCAAAATGGATAAATCAGATGACAGTTCCATGAAGCTGTTCAAAGTAGAATAACTGGACTAAACATCCATTGGTTAGTGAACTAATAGGCACCTAACAAAAGACCTGCACAGAGCAGGTTCTTTATGAAGCTGCTCAACAGATAAATCTAAAGACTCCAAAAGATGAGTGAATAGGGACATTCCAGGCCTATTGTGTGAGAATGTACATTAATAACCCAGAAAAATGATCAAACCAAACTGTGGATTTATCTGGGACTTCCCTGGTTGTTCAGTGGTTAGGACTTGGCACTCTCACTGCCATGACACCAGGTTCAATCCCTGGCTGAGGAACTAAGATCCCACAAGCTGCATGCATAGTGCAGACAAAAAAAAAAAAGTGGACTTACTAAATTATGAATGATATAAAGGTAGAGACACTGAATAACAGATTTGAGATTTTTAAAGGTCTTTCGAGATGCCATTCTATGGAATTAATTCTAAATTTGGGGGGAAAGCATTATGCACAAGATGTTTATCATAGTAATATCAATAATAGCACAACCTAAATACCCAACTATGGAGAAATATTTAAGTGATCTCCTGTATAACCACTGGAAGACTATGCAATAACAGTGAAAATTCTTTTATAAAGACTATGAAAAAAAGAAGAAAGAAAGAAAAAAAAAGATTGTGCAATAACAAGAGAAATGCTTAAAATATGAGAAAAAAGAAAGAATCAAATTTATATACACAGCATTTTTCAAGCCTATGCATAGGGAAAAAATACAAAGTGATATATCAAAACATTAGCAGTGGTTATGTTTGTGTGATGGCACTAGCAATAATTTTTTTTCTACTGTTATACTCTACCTTCAAGATTTTCTTTAACAAGCATAGATTTTTACAGCAAAAATAATAAACACACAGGAGATCCAGAAACATACACTCTTTAAAAACCAGAGCCATGACCAAAGCTAAATGGATTTTTAATATGAATTAATGTAAAGTTCTAGGATGAGGGTTTAAACAAAATGCCAAGCTTATGACAGGAGCAATAGGGCTTAACGACACTTCTTGTGGGATTAAAAAAAAAAAAAAAGACCTAGAAATTAACTGTCTGTAAATTCGTTATGAGCCAACAGTGACATGACTGAGGGGAAAAGATAGCCATAATATAAACTTCTGATTTCCAATATAATTTGTATGCAAAACAAAGGCAGTAATAATACTCCCATTGCGCTGTGCAAGTTGGACCATATCTAGAATATTGTGTTCAGCTTTGAACTTGAGCTTTCAAAAAAGATGTTGAAAAGCTGGAGAGCAGCCAGCAGGATGAGGCATCAGAACCACAGCAGAGAGCAGTGAATCCCACACTTCGGCAGCTTCAGAATCACCCAGAGGGCTTATACTAAAATGCAGGTTCTTAGGTCTCCTCCCAGAGTTTCCGATTCTATAGATCTGGGGTGAGGCCAAGAATCTGCATTTTCAGCTAGTTCCTAAGTGAAGTCCATGCTGCTGGCCCGAGGACCATACTTTTAGAGACCCACTGGCCCTGTGGATAAAAGCACAGACTCTGAAACCAGAGTGCCAGGGACTGAGTTCCAGCTCTGCCACCTACTGGCTGCGTGACCTTGAGCAAGCTCGCTTGCCCTCTCTGTGCCACAGTTTTCTCACCTGTAAAATGAAACAACTTGAGCATCCTCATACAGGCATCATGGTTTTGATGTAGTTAACATATGTGAGGCATTCACAACATCTACCTGGTATATTAGGCTTATTAATTTAATGAGGAACATGAGAGACGTTCTATCTGATACAGGAAAACATTTAAACACCGTCAAACACTGGAAGGGCTCTCATGAGGAAGGTATATTCCACAGAGTACCTGGGGACAGATATGAAGTCTAAGGGTGGAAGTGCCCAAGAAGGAAACTTCGTATCCATAACAAGAAGGACTATTTTAGAAGCTGATGTAACAGTGGAGTGGGTGGCTTGGGTGGGTTCTGAGTGTCCCAGGACTCACTCAGGGCAGAACCACTGAAAAATCTGCGGGTGAGGCTTGACCATCTGGGTTTTAACAAGCCCTCCAGGGGGTGCCACTGCAACTCAAGTATTTAGAACCAGTGGCATCTAACACTGTCCAAAACAACATTTCCACAAGCCTTTATCTAGAACACCAAAACTCAGTTGAAGTAACCTCACTCCAACAAGGTATCAGGTAATTACATGCCGCTGGTAACTATGTGCAGCAAACTGCTGCTGCTGCTGTTTAGTCGCTCAGTCGTGTCTAACTCTGTGACCCCATGGACTGTAGCCCGTCAGGTTCCTCTGTCCATGGAGAGGGTAGCCATGCCCTTCTCCAGCGGATCTTCCCGACCCAGGGATCGAACCCACGTCTCCTGCTTGGCAGGTGGATTCTTTACCACTGAGCCACCTGGGAAGCCCCTCCAACAAACTACTACTTACACCAAATATTTGCTTTTGTATTTAAAAAGTGTATCACAAAGATAACACTGAACTTGTTCAAAACAAGAAAATCTAAAATCCACAGAGAAAAAGGCAAGGTACTCCCATCCTATCACCCTCTCAGGAGGGGCTGCTCACTATTAAGTGCCCTGAAGGGACTAGAGAGAAGGACAGTGTTCTGGAAAAAAAAAAAAAAAGCATTAAAGCATCTAAAAGTTAAGAGGGCCCTCAGAGGGAAACACCACAGCCCGGACACACGGAACCTGTTTTCCCACCTCTCAGCAGCCAGTGCGGCCAAAGTGCCCACTCCTGCTCAGGACCGCAGTTCGGAAGAGACAGCTGAGCACACTTGGAGAGGCTTTCTCATGCTCCAGGCGCTCTTCTAACTACTTTAGGTATATTAACTCTTCATGACAAATATCTGAGGTAGGTACTGATCTCACCATTTTACAGATGTGGAAACTGAGGGTTGGAAAGGTTAAGTCATTCCACAGCTAATAAGTGGTAGGCAGGGGCTCTGAGCCACAGCAGTCTTTCTCCAGAGTCCGAAGGCTTCTGTACCGTACTTTCTGTTAGGGCCAGTGAGGCAGAGAAGGGACAAGAGGGAAGGCCACTACCTTGGCCTGACTGTGTGCGTGACAGAGACAGAGAGACGCAGAGCCAGAGAGCATCAGCAAGCTCAAGATGGCAGCCAGTGTGAGCCTGTGACCCTGGCGAGGTGGGGAGAGACCCAAAGATGGGTCACCTGCCATTTTGTCGGTCCCTGTGTGTTCCTGGGCGGGCACCGGAGTGGATGAATGAACTGGCGTGATGGCAATCTTAAGCACCTACGCACACAGGCTTGAACCTGTCACAGGCAAGAGCAAGGAGACAGTTTGACAAAAGCCCTTCCCTTCCTTTTCTTCCACAAAGCAATTTAAAAGGAATATGTGAGATGAGGCAGGAGTGAAGGCAGCAAAGGAAAGTGACTGCTGGAGGCAAAGCTGTTGGGGTTGATAAGGAAGGAAGAGACAAAGCAGCCATGCTCCCCGGCAGCAGGAACGAGGGCTGTGACGGGACAAAGGTGGAAGCGTGGGCACTCCCCACGCCAGTGCCCTCACTCGGGCTGTGTGGGCTCAGAGACTCCTCCTCTAGACCCACAGGATCGCTCTGTGTCTCCATCACATGGACACTTCTCTCCGTCGTCTCGGAATCCCTATCACTGTTGTGCTCTCCTAGAAGTGCAAACAACGGCTCATCTCCGAATCTGCAGCTCCGAGTCCCGTACCTGGCCTGCTGTTGGTTCCAGATACGTCTGCAGGACTGAATGTCCTGAAGAGGTGCTAGCATCCAGATGCAGTGACATGCACTGTCACCTTAAGGAGAGGGAGGACAGGAAAAGTCACACCCCAGAGGCTGTCTCCTAGGTGGGAAGCCCCCAGGTGCAGATCCCAAGACAAGGACTAAACTGCAAGCAGTTCATCTGGGACATGAAAGAGACACCAGACACTACGAGAGGACTGGTGAAGTCCATGAAGAAAGACACACACTCCACTAAGCCTATCTCATGGAGCCACTGGGAGCGAGAGCAGAGCACACTCAAGGGAGGAAGGGGCTGTGGCAACCCCCATCAATCACATCAATCATCAGTTCCCCAGTCCACTGAGCCCTCTGTGGGAGTGGCCTAGCACACTCCAGTGGGAAGACAAAGCTGTCGGGGAAATACAGATGCTGGTAGGTGAAGTCAGAGAGATGAGCAGTGAAATGGTAATGGCAAGGGCAGAGGGTTCCCCTCTCCCAGCTCACCAGGTCTAGGGTGGACCAGAAAATCTGCATGTCTAATGAGTCCTCAGTGAGGCTGCTGCTGGTGGTCTAGAAGCACACCCTGAGAATCACTAGGCTTGGATGTGGGCAGGACACCCACATGGGTGGTAAAGACTAGATGTTGTTGTTGCTCTCTAGTCACTAAGTCATGTCAGACTCTCTGCAACTCCATGGACTGTATCCCGCTAGGCTCCTCTGTCCATGGGGATTCTCCAGGCAAGAAGACTGGAGTGAGTTGCCATTTCTTTCTCCAGGAGATCTTCCCAACCCAAAGATCGAACCCACGTCTCCTGTTTAGCAGATGGATTCTTTATTGCTAAGCCCCCTGGGAAGCCCCAAAAGACTGGATATACCTGGGGCAATTCCAATAACTAGATCTGAGCAGAGACTAAAGATAAAGGAAACCAGATTTACACCCCAAAATATGCCTCTTTGACATAAAAATTATTTTGAGCTGAAGGCAACTAGGCAATTGAGAAGAAACAGATACAAGAAAAGCTCCTGCCCTCCCCCAATTTGCCTAAAAGGAGGAGATAACTTTCTAAAGATGTCCCTCCTGCTGGCTCTACCAGGGAGGACAAAAGGGAATCATTGAGACAACCTAAAGACACTGTAGGCCTGAAGACAGCAGCAGAAGACTCCATATATATGAACAGTCTACTAACTAGCCTGTATCTATCATTAGTTTTCCCATGTATTTACATTCCCACCATCTGCCACTTTTAGAAGGCTAAAATTACTTTCCCTTTTTCCTTCTCTTGCTGTTCAGTTGCTCAGTCATGTCCAACACTTTACAATCCCATGGACTGCAGCATGTCACATTTCCCAGTCCTTCACTTATTTTCCTTCCTATTTCTCTACAAATGTATTGTTCTTCATTTTAGGTGACACACAAGCCAGAGTTCTAAGCCACTTCTCTGAGTTACTCATTTTTCTGAGTTTCTCTCACATGTATATCGNCTTCACTTATTTTCCTTCCTATTTCTCTACAAATGTATTGTTCTTCATTTTAGGTGACACACAAGCCAGAGTTCTAAGCCACTTCTCTGAGTTACTCATTTTTCTGAGTTTCTCTCACATGTGTATGCGATATACATGTTAGTGAACTTCTGTTTGTTTTTCTTATGTTAATCTATTTTGTTGTTGTTGTTGTTGTTGTTATATAGACCCCAGTTAAGAACTTAGAAGGAGGGAAGGAAAGGTTATTTTCCCTCCCCAATAGAGACGAAGCCAAAACGTGAGCTCAACTTCTATGTGGCCCTCTGTAGGAAAACTCTTCCCACCGTGCCCAGAGCATGTGCCCGGGAGTCACATGCTCATGTCGATGGGACCGTGAGACAGACTTCCTGGAAACCCTCTGTACCTGCTATGGCTAAAATTAAAGCCATCCACAGCCTCCTGAGAATGCTGCAGTCCTAGGAGTTCCCTCGGGGTCTTTTTCACAAAGGGTGGTGGTCTGGCAAGCAAAAGTTGCAGGGGTAAAGAGCACAAACAAATATCTACAAAGAATCCAGCTTTTGGCTGCAGAACTGAATCCAGCTGGAGGTCAGCCAAGTTCCTCCCGCTCTGACACAGGGCTCACCCGCACAAGCCTGGCTCCCACCTCCAGAGCAGCCAAAGGCAGTGCTATATCCCTTCCTGCAGGCCTCACAAACATTATGTCTGTCTCTTATACACATCNTGAATCCAGCTGGAGGTCAGCCAAGTTCCTCCCGCTCTGACACAGGGCTCACCCGCACAAGCCTGGCTCCCACCTCCAGAGCAGCCAAAGGCAGTGCTATATCCCTTCCTGCAGGCCTCACAAACATTATGTAGTGGGGTGACCTTGCGATTCTCTTACTCTGTTCTGGAAAAGGCAAATCTTCTAGAAGACGCCCCCGAAGTAATTTGTTTCATCTTACACTCATTCAATAGCTATGACAGCTGGAAAAAATTAGCAGGCCTCCAGTCCTTTGCTGCTTGTTTATAATAAGAGCATATGCTTGCAGGGAACATAGAATCCTAAACAAAAATTGGTACTTATTTGACCAGACTAAATTTCCATTTTGAAACCTACGCTGTTGGTTTCACAACACAAAACCACTGGTGATCTCCTGAGTGGAAAGGCAGGGAGACTGAGGATGGAGACTTCCATCCTTCATTCACGGAAGCAGAGGCTTCCTTGTTTATCTTTTACAGTGATCACCCTTAGGAAAGAGCACACAAAGCCACAGCCCCACGCTTCTGTTCTGAGACTGGAGTAACCACCACAAAAGCCAAGGTGTTAGGCATCTGGACCCTCCCCACTCAGGAGGCAGGTCACTGGGGAATGCTAAGGTCAACATCCCTTAGGAGGCACTGTAATTAGTTGCAGACCAGAGCCTGATTATGAAGGAAAGAAAAGCTTCTCCCCATCACAAATCAGAACATTTTTGCAGCTTTCACAACGGGTTGCCAAGTGACTCAGCATTGGCCCAGTGTGGGCACTATTATTGATGAGAAATCTTCCGCCTGGGTGATATACTGCATACAACACATGCCCAAAGAACAGTGCCAAGTCATACCAGGAAGAGCAGGCAAATTATTCACCTCCACTTCAGAAGCAGGCAAATCCTGTCTTAAAGCAGGGGCTACTCAGTATCAGAAAGACAAAGCCCCTAAGATAGTCAGAGATTTCCATCTAAGATTCAAGGCATGATTAGGTAGAGCCTCTTCTTTCTTGTTGACTATTAAAAGGCAATCAAATTGAGGACAGCATAGCAAAAAGACAAGAAAAAGAATAATTTTTCAAAAACAACCCCAAAGCAGAAAGCTGCATAAAAGCCTTCGGCTTCCGAAATGTTGTGTTTATGAGTTCTACGAGCTCCACCCAGAGGTCACTGCCAGATCTGCAGGTTCACTTAATTTAGAAAAGAAAATCTCATCTTCTGGGGTCCAGAGCCAGACCTGCCTTGGAAAACTGCTGGAAATTCTTAGACAATGTTCCTTCTTTCTTGCCTTTAATTAAAGGAACTGCTCTGAGCTCTGAAATTCAACATATGCTCCAGGAACCTCGTGTCATCCAACAGGACAACTATCTTTGATATTTGCACCTGTCGAGGAACTAGTGTGAGTTCCTGCCAGGCTGAACTCAGCTCAAAGACAGCAGAGTGTTCAAAGAGTACTTTCAGAAGAAAAGGTGAGGGTTCTCCTTGAAATAAAATATAAGACTGGAGAGCAACTCAAAGGGTGAACAAGAATGTGTCTAATATTAGAAGGACTGAGAATAATCCTCCTTCAAGAAGGACCCATGACTACTTGCCCAGAGGGCCCAACTACAAGGCAACCACTCCCTTACACAACCCAGAAGACAACCCATAAGGCAATCACCAGCCATACTTTTCAAAGAACTGACTGGGGTGCCCAGAGCATTCCCTTGGTATCTAGCCATTCATAACCCACACACCTCACTCCAACCCACCCTCCATACCAGTGACTCTCAGTCCACAATGAGTCAGGCTAGGATCAAGAGCTGTGCTATGCTCTCAACTGCCCAGTGTAAGACATGCTCTGTTTCAGATATCATAAGCTAGCCCAGCAACTAAATGAAGCCTTCAAACAACAACGACATGTTGGTGCAAAAAGTTTCATCAATCATCTGGAGAGCCCGCGTGCTCCTCCTGCCTTCATCAGCGTGTGCCTAACCTGACTTCAGGCAGACGTGACAGATTCCCAAACGGGAAAAGATCAAACTCGCCCTCTGTCTTCCTCCAACACCACTGCCCCCTTCCTCCCCTAGCAAGTTCTTTCTTCACTATAAACACTGAACAGGCTTTTCATGTCTATTGACAAAAATATCTATGGCAATGTTTATTCATCTCAGGTGTACTAAAGCTCTAGAAAATATCTATGCTAAACCTTGGCACATTCTCATTTCAACAAGGCTAAGCATTCCCAGAATGTTACCCTCTTATTTTGTTAAATAAACTTTATTATATAGAGTTTTAGTTCAGTCACTCAGTTGTGTCCGACTCTGCAACCCCACTGACTGGAGCACGCCAGACTCCCCTGTCCATCACCAACTCCTAGAGCCTGCTCAAACTCATATCCATCAAGTCAGTGATGCCATCCAACCATCTCATCCTCTGTCGTCCCCTTCTCC
>SJYV01017177.1:0-18329 GCA_006410875.1 Neotragus pygmaeus | reverse complement strand
GAACACAGCCCGGACTACGGCACAGGGCGAATGCGGCACACAGCCCGGAACTCGGTGCAGGGCAACGGCAGCACACAGCCCGGACCTCGGCACAGAGTGACTGCGGCACACAGCCTGAAATTAAGTGAAGGGCAACCGTGGCACACAGCCCAGAAATCTGTGAAGGCCGACCGCGGCCAAGAGCCCAGAACTGGTCAGTTGCCGAGGGATGAACACAGCCGGGACGTCAGCACAGGGCCACCACAGCACACAGCCCTGACTTCAGCGCAGGGCGACAGCAGCACACATCCTGGACCTCGGCGCAGGGCAACCTCGGGACACAGCGCGGAACTCTGCAGAAGGCTACAATGGCACACAGCCTGGACCTCAGCACATGGTGACTGTGGCACACAGCACGGAACTCAGTGCAGAGTGACCACAGCACAGAACCGAGAACTCGTCGCGAGCCGAAGGTGGAACACAGCCTGGACCTCGGCGCATGGCGACCGTGGCACACAGTCCGGACCTCCGCACAGGGCGACCCCGGCACACAGTCCAAATATCCGTAAAGGGCAATCGTGGCACACAATCCCGAATTCGTTGTTAGCCGACAGAGGAACACAGCCCGGACCTCGGCACAAGATGACAGTGGCACACAGTTCGGACATCTGTATAAGGCTACCGTGGAACACACACGGAGCACGGCACAAGGTAACAGTGGTACACAGCACGGACCTCGGCACAGAGCAACCACGGAACAGAGCCTGGATCTCATCACAAGCCAAAGGTGGAACACACCCCGACCTCGGCCCAGGGTGACACTGGCACACAGCATGGACATTGGCAGGTGGTGACCACAGCATGCAGCCCGGACCTCAGTGAAGGGTGACCGCGGCACACAGCCTGGAGCTTGGCACAGGGCGACCACGGCACACAGCCTGGACTTTGGTGCAGGGCGACCACGGCAAACAGCCCGGACATCTGCAGAAGGCTACCACAGCACACAGCCTGGNAGAGAGTGAGAAGCCGGGCGTTGCAGCCAAGAGTCGACCCCACTCGCCACAACTGGAGAAAAGCCCTCGCTGCAAGCAGAGACCCAGCACAGCCAGAAATTGAGCAATAAATCAGTAAAGAAGAATGGGCTTTAGGTGGTGAATGGACTTTTAGAAAGTGAGTCTTTCCTGGGTGTGGATGAGCTTTTGGCACAACTGCGTCCAAATCAACTGCGGGCACACTCGGCGTCTCACGGGCACACTCGGCATCTCACAGGCACACTCAGTGCTTTACGGGCACACTCGGCGTCTCACGGGCACACTTGGCATTTCACGGGCACATTTGGCATCTCACGAGCACACTCAGCGTCTCGTGGGCACACTCGGCACTTCACGGGCACACTCGGCATCTCACGGGCACACTTGGCATCTCACAGGCACACTCGGTGCTTTACGGGCACACTCGGCATCTCACAGGCACACTTGGTGCTTTACGGGCACACTCAGCATCTCATGGGCACACTTGGCGTCTCGCGGGCACACTCGGCGTCTCGCGGGCACACTTGGCATCTCGCGGGCACACCCGGCGCTTCACGGGCACACCCGGCATCTCATGGGCACACCCGGCGCTTCACGGGCACACTCGGCGTCTCATGGCACACTCGGCGTCTCACGGGCACACGCGGCGTCTCACGGGCACACGCGGCGTCTCACGGGCACACGCGGCGTCTCACGGGCACACGCGGCGTCTCGCGGCCGCAGTCCCTTCCCCCACCCCCGTGAGCCTGCGAGTTGGCTGTGCTTCTGCCAATCCGGAAAAGACGCAGTGGGGCGCCTTGGCTTTAAGCCGCCCGTTTACTGAGCTTGGATCGCCAGGCTATGAGCTGATTCTAGTTTTCTGTTGCTGCATTTAGCCACCCCAAAGCTTAGTCGCTCAGAAAACGAAACAAAACAGGGACATCACTGGTGGTTCTGGAGCTAAAACTCTGGCCTTCCAACGTAGGGGCCCTGGGTTTGATACCTGGTCAGGAAGCTAGGGGGCTCAGACAGGAAAACATCTGCCTGCAGAGTAGAAGACCTGGGTTCAATCCCTGAGTCAGGAAGATTCCCCTGGAGGACGAAATGGCAACCCACTCCAGTGTTCTTGCCTGGAGAATTCTATGGACAAGGAGCCTAGTACAGTTCATGGGCTCATAAAGAGTCAGACACACTGAGTAACTAACACTTTCAGGGAACTAGATCCCACAAGCGGCAGCTAAGACCTGCCACAGCCAAATAAATAAATATTCTAAGTAAAAAAACAAGGACATGTGACCAAACTCAGCCAAAGCAAAGGTATGCAGAGAGACATCAGTCAAGTGCTGAGTGAACCGCAACAAGAGCCAACAAGGGCCAACCACAGGGCAAACGGGAGAGGCCGGGGGACACCGTGCTACAGAGCACCTCGGTCTCCCCAGGTCCCTCGAGGAGCCCCAGTCCCGAGGTCTGGGACTGGCCCTCCTGTGTGCTTGTCCTGGATTCTTTCCTCGTCTCAGGGCGTTTGGAGGACAAATGCCTTCCGATCGGAATATTTTCGAAATACTCAACATCTGGAAGGACCTGTGACAAAGGACCCCTTTGTGTGGCAGGAAAATGGGCTGTCAATAAAAACAGCACCAGATCCCGGGAGAGCTGGGAATGAAAGGGGCAGAGATGGGCGAGGGAGTTAGCAGGGAGGGCGGGTGTGAGAGCCAGGCCAGTGGGAGGTGTGCCCAGAGGGGGACGATCACTAATGCCAGGCTTGTCCCATGCTTCCGCTTTCTCTTCGGTGCCTTAATTACATTAAAGGACATTGAAGAGGCAGTCACGGAGAGGAAGGCAGGCTGGATCTCAGAGGATGTGGGGAGTGGTACAGAGAGACAGGGAAGGGGGAGAGATGGAGGTGTTCCCACGACAAGGGGACGTTTCTCACGTCTGGACAGAGCCAGGCGGCTGCTGGAATGTTCAAAGGGGACAGTGTTCCGACTCCATCTCGAGCCAGATGGTTTCCTCACGTCCTTGGAATCGTGTGCAGGTACACGCAGGAACGGTGTGCTCGCAGAAGCCTCTGGTCCCTTCGTTCGGGCAGGTGGCCACGCCTGTGTGTGCCTGTCTGCACGCACGTGCCCGAAGTGGTTAGGAGAACCCTGGAGTAACAGAGCACGGAGTGCCACGGGGCTTCCCACCTGCCCTGCCGCCACCCTGCCACCAACCCAGCCAAACCCAATAGGGGCCCGCTCAGCGGAAAGTTCCTCAGAGACGGAAGGTCTGGGATGTCCAAATTCCCAACCAAACACCAGGCACGGAGAGCTGTAAGGACAGTGCCTTCCTAAAGCATCTGAAGGTCTATGCACACAGCCCTGGCAGATTCCTGGAGCCTGGGTGTCGCTCTCAAATGCAAATTCCCAGGCCCTGTCCAAGGAGCAGGGCAGCACATCCNAACACCAGGCACGGAGAGCTGTAAGGACAGTGCCTTCCTAAAGCATCTGAAGGTCTATGCACACAGCCCTGGCAGATTCCTGGAGCCTGGGTGTCGCTCTCAAATGCAAATTCCCAGGCCCTGTCCAAGGAGCAGGGCAGCACATCCAGGAATCTGCGTTTGGTAGGCTCTACAGGTGCTTTTGAAAAGTTTTCTTGAGGTACAACTGACTCACAGCGTCGATTTCTGTTCCACAGCCAAGTGACCCAGGCATACACACATGTACCTTCTTCCTCATATCGCCTTCCACTGCAGTCTGCCCCGGTCACTGAGTGTAGTTGCCTGGGCTATACTTTGCTGTTTACCCATCCTGTATACACTAGCTTGCATCTGCTAAGCCCAGACTCCCAGGCCTTCCCCTCCCTGCCCTACTTGGCGACTCAGTGTGTTTCAGTTCTGCAGATACATTCTCTGGTGTCGCATTTTAGATTCCACGTGTAAGCAGTGTCATACGGTATGTGTCTTTCTCTGTCTGGCTTACTTCCCTTGGGATGATCATCTCTGGCTGCATCCATGTCCCTGTAAATAGCGTTCCATCCTTTTTGTGGCTGAGTAATATTCCATGGTACATACGCACTACATCTTCTTTATCTGTCCATCTATTGATGGACATTTAAGTTACTTGCATGTGTTGGCTACCGTGAATAGTGCTGCAATGAACACCAGGGTGCCTGGATCTTTTCAAATTAGAGTTTTGTCTGAATACATGCCCAGGAGTGGACTATGGGTGTTTTCTTTTTAATGCACATTCAAATGTAAAAAGTCCTGATTCAAATCATGACCCGTCTTCCAGCAGACCAGCACTAATAAGACACATGCTGTTCATTCAATCCTTAAATGACTCTAAGGCTTCACGGTTCTCAGCACTCAGGAGGGCAGGGCATTGCTGCCTTTCTCTAAAAATGTTATCATGCTGTTTGACTATGTTTCATTTGCCTGGTCCTTAATAAAAATAAGATTTTAATTTAAAAAATGATGAAAATGCTTTGGAGGACTGGTGGTAACAACCCAGAAGGTGTAAGGAAAACCCCCACCCAGGCGATGTTCTCTGGCAGGGGAGGGCCAGGCTGGAGGAGTCTCATGGAGGCAAGAGATGGTCCCTGTGGAGCCAACAGGGAGGGAACACCGCCTCTGCTCAGCAGGTGAGGGTGTCCCTCGCCCTGCTCCTCCCCACAGAGTTTGAAAGAATGAGAGCTCAGGACAGGCTCCAAAGTCTCCCATCCCAACAAATCCCTGTTTTTAAGAGCAGAGAGGCTTCCCCGGTGGCTCGGGAGTAAAGAACCTGCCCACCAATGCAGGAAACACAAGACACGTGGGTTCCATCCCAGGTCAGGAAGATCCCCTTGAGGAGGAAATGGCAGCCCACTCCAAGATTCCTGCCTGGGAAATCCCATGGACAGAGGAGCCTGGCGGGTTACAGTCCACAGGGTCACGGAGACTCGGGCATGGCTGAGCAATGGAGCACAGGGCACTTGGAAGCCCAGAGCACAGGGCACTTGGAAGCCCAGACTAAGTCTCCGGTTCCAGGAGAGTGGAGGAATCACGGCGGCTCCGTTCTGCACGTCTGCTCCTCTAAGCCCAGCCCTGGGGAACAAAGCCAAGATCTTAATCACCCGGCGATGCTCCAGCACGCTGAGCCTGTGATACACCTGTCTCCACCGTCAGGCAAATGAGCGGGTTCGCAGGCAGGGGCCTGCCCCGCCAAACAATGCACCCCTTTGTCCCCGCCCAGGGCTCACGGGGGTCCGCAAGGAAGCCCCATCCATCAGCACCTGTCAGGGCCCTCGCTGCACACAAAGGGACTTATGATCCAGGCAGGGCCCCAGGCCTGCAGCAGGCAGCTCCAGCTGACACACAAAGTGTCAGTCAGCCTTCTACAGGGCCGGCTGGGGGCCTGGGTCCTGGGGCCCGGGCGGTGGGGGCGCTAGCTCTCGTTTCCAGAAGCCAAGCAGGGCCAGAGAAGGTGTCCCTGGATCTCTGACTCATCCTTTCTTAAAGTCAGCCCTGAGTGAGCTGAATTAAGAACAAATCATCTTCCCATCTGAACAGAATTAGCCCCTTACTGCTGTGTGAAACCTGTATAGATCTTAATTATGCTGGATTGTTCACAGTGCTCCTCAGGGCTACAGTGTCCTTCCGCTTCTCTGTGCATTCATTTTATTAGTTGTTAAGAGTTTGATATCGAAACTCCAACTAAAAATATCAGTTTATCGGCTTAAAAAAATAATCGCAATATATAGTGGAACTGTATGTAACCTGGCGCTGTACCTTCCAAGTCTCCTGTAAAGGTGTTATCCTGCTTTCGTAATTTAAAAAATAAAAACCCAAGAAGCGATGTTTCTGCACAGAATATATCTAAGCTTAAAGTATACAATATTTGTATTTGTTCACTTGATGACTATAAAATATACAGCTATGAAAATAAAAATAAAAGGAAAGAAAGGAAAATCATCTTTCCATGTGGGCAGAGGGCCGCACCGGCTACCGGAGCACTCAGGATGGGCACGTGTGCAGGGCACGGCCCCCCCCCCCCCCCCCCCNAGTCACAAGCCCAAGGCGGAACACACCCCGACCTTGTCCCAGGGTGACTCTGGAACAGAGCACGGAGTTCGGCAGATTTCGAACATGGCACACATCCTGGAACTCGGCAAGGGTGACTATGGCACACAGCCCCGACGTAGGCGCAGGGTGTCCGTGGCACACAGCCCAGAACTCGGTGCAAGGCAACCACGGCACACAGCCTGAACCACTGTGAAGGACGACCTTGGCACACAGCCCGAAGATCAGTGAAGGGTGACCACGGTACACAGTCTGGAACTCGTCGCTAGCCGACTGCGGAACACATCCCAGACTTAGGCACAGGGCGACCACGTCACAAAGGACGTATATCAGCACAGGGCGAGCGCGGCACACAGCCCAGAGTTTGGAGCAGGGCGACCCCAGCACACAGGCCGGACCTCAGTGCTGGGGGACCGCAGAACACAGGCTGGACTTCTGCGCAGGGCGACTGCGGCTCACAGCCCAGATCTCGGCGCAGGCGACCAGGCACACAGCCCCGACCTCTACAGAAGGCTACCATGGCACACAGACCAGACTTTGGCACACAGTGACCATGGCACACAGTCCGGACCTCGNAGGCTGTCTGCCTTTACCATCTGGCCCCTTCCCCAGTGGCCCTGAGTTGGAGATTTTCAGTCCCTTGGTCCTTTTTCTTTTTCTTTTTATACAACTTTATTGACCTATAATTCATCTATCATGTAAGTCCCTCATGTAAAGGGTAACATTCAATGACGTTTAATATATTCACACAAAGTTGGGCAACCATTCCTCCTGTTTGATTCCAAAACATTCTCGTCACCCCCAAAGTAAATCTCTATATACACTTTAGCCAGCCCTCAGTCCATCCTGTATGAATTTTAGGATGGACTTTTCAGTTTCTGAAGAAAAANTATATTCACACAAAGTTGGGCAACCATTCCTCCTGTTTGATTCCAAAACATTCTCGTCACCCCCAAAGTAAATCTCTATATACACTTTAGCCAGCCCTCAGTCCATCCTGTATGAATTTTAGGATGGACTTTTCAGTTTCTGAAGAAAAAAAAAAAAAGCCAGTGGGAATTTTATACGGACTGAATTGAATCTGTAAATCAATTCAGAGAATGTTGCCATCTTAACAAGGCTTCCAAGATGGTGTTAGTGGTAAAGAACCCACCTGCCAATGCAAGAGACATAAGAGATGTGAGTTAGATCTCTGGGTTGAGTAGACCACCGTGGAGGAGGAAATGGCAACCCACTCCAGTATTCTTGCCTGGAGAGTCCAATTGACAGAGGGACAAGAGGGAATGGTGGGCTACAGTCCATAGGGTCACAAAGAGTCAGACATAATGGAAGCGACTTAGCATGCACACACACACCATCTTAACAAGATCCTTTCCATCCATGAACTTGGGATGTTGTGATGATGAATTCATGTATATTAATTTCAACTTGGCTAGGCTATAGTTGGCAATTATTTAATCAAACACTCATCTAGCTGTTGCTAGGAGAAATTTTGTAGGTGTGGTGAACATAACAATTGGTTGACTTTAAGTAAATTACATTCCATAATGTGGGTGAATCTTGTCCACTCAATTGAAGGCCTTAAAAGCAAAAACTGAGGTTCCCTGGGAAAAGAGATATTCTGCCTCCAGACTGTAATGTAGAAGTCCTGCTTGAATCTGCAGCCTGCTGACCTGCCCTGCANTCGTCACTAGTCGACCGCGGAACACAGCCCGGACTTCAACGCAGAGCGACCATGGCACACAGCCCGGATCTTGGCACAGTGCGACCGCAGCACACAGCCCGAATAACATTGAAGGCAACAGTGGCACACAGTCCCAAACTCATCACTAGCCGATTGCGGAACGCAGTCTGGACCTCGGAGCAGGGTGACCACGTCACACAGGCCGGACCTCGGTGAAGCACGAATGCAGCACACAGCCCAGACATCTGCAGAAGGCTACCGTGGCACACAGCCCAGATCTCAGCACAGGGTAACTGCAGAACACTGCCCGAAACTTAGTGAAGGGCGAACGCGGCACACAGCGCAGACCTCGGCACAGGGCGACCACGGCACACTGCCTGGAACTCATCGCTAGTCGACCATGGAACACAACCTGGACCTCGGAGCAGGGCGACTGTGGCACACAGCCCAGAACTATGCGCAGGGCGACCACAGCACACAGCCTGAACCTCAGTGAAGGGTGACCAAGGCACACAGCCCAGAAATCTGTGCAGGGCGACCACGGCACAGAGCCAGGAATTCATCGCTAGCCAACCGCAGAACACAGCCTGGACCTCAGTGCAGGGTGATCACGGCAAACAGGCCGGACCTCGGTGCAGGGCGACCGCAGCACACATCGCGGACCTCGGTGCAAGGCAACTGCGGGACACTGCCCGAACCACAGTGAAGGGCAACCGCGGCAAACAGCCTGGAACTCGTCGCTAGCCAATCAAGGAACACATCCTGGACTTTGGTGAAGGGTGACCGTGGCACACAGCCCGAACCTCCATGAAGGGTGACCGCAGCACACAGCCCAGAAATCTGTGCAGGGTGACCGCGGCACAGAGCCCGGAACTCGTGGCTAGCCGACCGCAGAACAAAGCCGGGACCAAGGCGCAGGGCGACTGCAGCACAGAGCCCGGAACTCATTGCTAGCCGAGCGTGGAACACAGCCCAGACCTCGGCACAGGGCAACCGTGGCAGACAGCATGGACCTCAGCACTGGGCCACTACGGCACACAGCCCGAACCTCAGTGAAGGGTGACTGAGGCACACAGCCCAGACCTCAGAGCAGGGCAACCATGGAACACAGCATGGACCTCAGCAGATGGCGACTGGGGCACAGGGCCAAGATCTCGGCGCAGAGCAACCGTGGCAGAGCCCGGAACTCGTCGCTAGCCGAACGCGGAACACAGCCCGGACCTCGGCGAAGGGTGACCGCACCACAAAGCCCGGACCTCTGCGCAAGGCAACCCTGGCACACAGCACCGACTTCAGCAGACGGCGACCACATCACACGGCCCAGACATCAGCGTACAGCGATCGTGGCACAGAGCCTGGAAATCATCGCTAGCCGACCACGGAACACAGCCTGGACTTTGGCGCAGTGTGACTGTGGCACACAGCCCGGACCTCGGTGCAGGGCCACCACGGCACACAGCCCGGACATTGGCACATGGCGACCAGGGCACACAACACGGAAATCTGTGCAGGGCAACCAAAGCACAGAGCCGCGAACTCATCGCTAGCTGACCACAGAACACAGCCCGGAACTCGGCACATGGTTACCGCGGCACAGAGCCTGGAATCATCGCTAGCCAATCGCAGAACACAGCCCGGACCTCAGTGCAGGGCGACCATGCCACAGAGCCCGGAACTCGTCGCTAGCCGACCACGTCACACAGCCCTGACCTAAGCACAGGGCGAACGCGGCACACAGGCTGGACCTTGGCATAGGGTGACTGAGGCACACAGCCCGGACCTCGGGGCAGGGCGACCGCAGAACACAGCCCGAACCTCAATGATGAGCGACCAAAGGACACAGCACGAACCTCAGTGAAGAGAGACCAAGGCACACAGCATGCACCTCAGCAGATGGCGACTGTGGCACACAGCCCGAATCTTGGTGCAGGACAGCCCTGGCACAGAGCAAGGACCTCGGCAGATGGTGACCGCGTCACACGACCCAGACATTGGTGCAGGGTGACCGTGGCACACAGCTCAGACCTCGGGAGATGGTGATGGTGGCACACAGCCCGGAACTCGGTGCAGGGCCACCACGGCACACAGCCCGAATATCAGTGACGGGTGATCGCGGCACACAGCCCGAACCTCCATGAAGAGTGACATCAGCACAGAGCCTGGACCTCAGCGCAGGGCGACCCTGGCACACAGCACGGACCTCGGCAGATGGCGACAGCGTGACAGAGCCCAGACCTCGACGCAGAGCGATTGTGGCACAGAGCCCGCAACTCGTCTCTAGCTGACTGCAGAACACAACCCGGACCTCGTCGCAGGGTGACTGCTGCACACAGCCGGGCCTCGGTGCAGCACGACTGCAGCACACAGCCCAGACCTCGGTGCATGGTGACTAGGGCAAACAGCCCGGACATCTGCAGAAGGCTACCAGAGCACACAGCCCGGATCTCAGCACAAGGCAACAGTGGCACAAGCACGGACCTCGGCGCAGAGCGACTGCGGTACAGAGACCGTAACTCTTCACAAGCCAATGGCAGAATACTTCCATATGTCGGTCACGGCGACCCTGGCATATATCACGGGATTTGGCGGATGACGACCAAGTCCTACAGCCAGAAACTCAGCACTGGGCGACCGCAGCATACAGGCTGGACCTCGGTGCAGGGCGATCGCGGCACACAGCCGGGATCTCGGTGCAGGGCGACTGCGGCACGCAACCTGAACATCAGTGAAGGGCGTCCACAGCACACATTCTGGAACCCCTCGCTAGACGATTGTGGAACACAGCCCAGACCTTGGCAAAGAGCGAGCGCGGCACACAGGCTGGACCTTGGCGCAGGGCGACCGTGGTACAGAGACCGGAACTCTCCACAAGCCAATGGCAGAATACACCCCGACCTTGGCCAGGGCGACCATGGCATACAGCACAGACTTCGGCAGATGACAACCAAGGCACACAGCCAGAACCTCGGCACTGGGAGACCGCGGCATACAGGCCGGACCTCAGCACAGGGCGACCGTGTCACACAGCTGGGATCTCGGCAAAGGGCGTCCGCGGCACACAGCCCAAAATCTGTGAAGGGCGACCGCAGCACACATTCTGGAACCCCTCGCTAGACGACCACAGAACACAACTGGACCTTGGCGCGGGGCGACCGTGGCACACAGGCTGGACCTCAACGCCGGGCGACCATGGCATACAACTCGGACCTTGGCGCAGGGAGACCGCAGAAAACAGCCCAGACATCTGCAGAAGGCTACCATGGCACACAGCCAGGATCTTGGCACAGGGCAACAGTGGCACACAGAACGGACCTCGGTGCAGAGTGACCACAGTACAGAGCCCGGAACTAGTCAAAGCCCAAGGCGGAACACACCCCAACCTTGACCCAGGGCGACTCTGGCACAGAACATGGAGTTTGGCAGATTTCGAACACGGCACACATCCCGGAACTCAGCGAGGGTGACCACATCACACAGGCCGGACCTCGGTGCAGGGCGAACACGGCACACAGCCCAGACATCTGCAGAAGGTTACCATGGCACACAGCCCAGATCTCGGCACAGGGCAACTGAAGAGCACTGCCCGAAACATAGTGAAGGGCGACCGCGGCACACAGCACAGACTTCAGCACAGGGCAACCGTGGCACACTGCCCAGAACTCGTTGCTAGTCAACCGCGGAACACAACCTGGACCTCGGCGCAGGGCGACCGCGGCACACAGCCTGCAACTATGTGCAGGGCGACTGCAGCACACAGCCTGAACCTCAGTGAAAGGNTTGCTACTCCTGTACTGGCAGGCCAGTTCTTTACCACTGAGCTACCTGGGAATCTGTCTGCCAATGCAGGAGATGCAGGTTCGATACCTGGGTTGGGAAGACCCCTGAAGGAAATGGCTACTTACTCCAGTATTCTTCCCTGCAAAATCCCATGGACAGAGGAGCCTGGTGGGCTACTGTCCATAGGGTCTCAAAGAGTCAGACACGACTGAGCATGCACAGACAGGTCAATCCCAAAGTCTCAATCTGCATTATTTGCAATGATTCTTTCTACCCAATCTGTAAAATGTTTACACACCAAGGGCCATATGTCTACCCCAGAGAGTATCTGGTGGCAACAGACCACTGAATAGATATCTGCCTTATGGCTGCAAAGAACTCAGGAACCCAGGGAAGCAGTCTAAGGTAGGGATAAGTAAGTAGGTAAGTGTTAGTCATTGAAATGTGTCCAACTCTTTGTGACCCCCTGTGGACTGCAGCCTGCCAGGCTTCTCTCTCCATGGAATTCTCCAGGTAAGAATACTGGAGTGGGTAGCCATTCCCTTCTCCAGGGGATGTTCCCAACCCAGTGATCGAACTTGAGTCTCCTACATTGCAGGCAGCTTTTTTACTGTCTGAACCACCAGGGAAGCCCAAGTTGGGGATAACATCTAGATTATTTTTTAATGTTATAGCTCTAGCTTCAGTGCTGGAAGTGCTCTGTACACAGAAAAAATGGCTTTTGTCCTCAGGCATGAAGACAGCTATCAGTTCTGGTATACTGGCCAGGATGCACAGTACCACCAGAGGAGTGATAAGGGGTAGCTCTCTAAGTATCTCTCAATATTCATTAATATTATCACTGAATGACACAGGGGAGCTAGCTGTACTCTGCCTGACAGTGAGCAAGGAGGATTCTAAGGTAGGGAGGGGTATCAGGCATATCTCTGGTCATTTCAACCAGTAGATCTACCCACTCAGATTGCTCTGCAACTTTAAGCTGATGATGATTCATAGATTTTCCAAGCCTTTTCACGGAAGTTGTCCATGACCCTCCAAGGTTCCACATATTCTCTCCTTTTGTTCCCTTTACCACTATGTGCTGAACTCCAAATTCACAACTCTGACTGCCAGCCTGCCCTGGGCTATCAGGACTTGTTTTAGTATGTCGCCCTTCTCATGGACTCTGGAAATTTCTTTACCCACCATGCCTCCTTGTCATTACTAGTTGAAGATATTCTGTCTAGACTCTTCTCAGGGAACTAGTCATTCTAACCAAATCCTTGCTTCTTAAAGTAATTGGAAAGAATCTTACTGACAATTTAAAAACACGCACCCACAGATATCCTAGTACTCAATATACTTTGCAAAAATCCTGCTTTGTATGAATGAGGAATTTATTAATGAGTGATATTTTTCAATAAAATAATTAGAAAATGGAAATACAAAATAACATTGAGGATATATATTCACATAAAAGATTGATCTATATTTAAAATTGATTGAATAAAATGCCTGTGAGTTTATGATACTCACATACAGTAATATATGAGAGTATAAATTAGTACATATTATTTAAACAGAATAGCAGATATTCATAAAAACTTACAATCAACACAGTACTTCTGTTTCAATCCAATGTTTATTTCTATGTCTTTCCTATAAGAAAATAGCCACATTTGCCCAATAACATGTTTAATGATGTTGCTATCAGTTCTATTAGTTATAGCAATAAATGGAAAGCAACATATGTGCCCATCAGAAGGAGAATGGTTAATTGTGGCACATACACACGTTAGAATTTTTGCAAGTAGAAGAGTGAGATAGATCTATACCTGCTTTCATGGAAAGATCCTGCACTCATTTCATTAAGTGACAAGGACAAGTAGCAAAATAATACATACATTATTATCCATGCATGTTAAAACCTCACATTGAATATTCTTACTTTATACTATGTAAGAAAAACGCCCAGAATATGTTTTAATGTAAATACAACATTTAAAAATTAGGGTTACTTCTGCATAAGACTGAATTTTAGAGGTTGAAATAAGGAATGGGATTTGGATTTATCCATATTTTTCAAAAATTTTTAACATCAAGAACATATGCACTATTTCTATTGTAATTAGTATATTTAAATAAGATGGGCAACAGAAATAGTAGTGTATGTTATTCATGTGGTATCTGCTAGCAGGAATGTACGAAGAAGCCTGAAACTTGAATGACAACACTACATAAGTTTCTCTGTCCTATACATAAAGCTTGCCTTGAGTTAACCAGTGTCTCTGCTGTCAGGTAACCCAAGGATCTAGGCTGCTTCCACCATGAGGATCCATATCTCAATACAGACTGCACATTTGCTGCTGAATTGAACAGAAAGCATTGAGGTAGCACACTGTCAAATGCCTTGATCTGAAAAGAACAAACATCTTTCTGTTCATATTTCAGCAGCAAGGGTAATCACAAAATCCTTTCTAACACAAGTGGACTGGACAATTCAGTGTCCCCATGTGTCCAGGGAGCAGAGCAAGACAAATGTGATGAGCACGTGTAGTCTCTCCACAAACAGAGTAGGAGATTATCAGTAAAGTGCTCTTACAATGTGTATATAAAAGCCCTCTTCATTCTTGGAGAAGTTTCTGAAAAAGCAAAAATTGCCTGGAAACACTCCAACTTTTTCTAGTGCCCACTATGTGACAGGTGTTTTCAGATACATTTCAGTTCAGTTCAGTCTCTCAGTCATGTCTGACTCTTTATGACCCCACGGACTGCAGCACTCCAGGCTTCCCTNCAGACAGCGACTGCATCACACAGCCCAGCCATCAGCATACAGCGACCGTGGCACAGAGCCCGGAAATCGTCGCTAGCCGACCATGGAACACAGCTTGGACTTCGGCGCAGGGCGACTGCGGCACACAGCCCGGAGCTCGGTGCAGGCCAACCACGGCACACAGCCCGGATATCGGCGCATGGCGATCGGGGCACAAAACCCGGAAATTTCTGCAGGGCGACCGCAGCACAGAGACCAGAACTCCTCGCTAGCCGACCGTAGAACGCAGCCCGGACCTCGGCGCATGGCTACCGTGGCACAGAGCCCAGAATCATCGCTAGCCGATCGCAGAACACAGCCCGGACCTAAGCACAGGGCGAAGGCAGCACACAGGCTGGACCTTGGCGTAGGGCGACTGAGGCACACAGCCTGGACCTCGGGGCAGGGCGACCGCAGAACACAGCTGAACCTCAGTGACGAGTGACCAAGAACACAGCACGAACCTCAGTGAAGAGCGACCAAGGCACACAGCACGCACCTCAGCAGATGGCGACTGCGGCACACAGCCCGGATCTTGGCGCAGGACAACCCTGGCACACAGCAAGGACCTCAGCAGATGGTGACTGCGTCACACGACCCAGACATCGGTGCAGGGCGACTGTGGCACACAGCCCGGACTTCGGAGCAGGGTGACCACAGCACCCAGCCCGAACTTCAGTGAAGTGCAATCGAGGCACAAAACATGGACCTCATTGTAGGGTGACCGTGGCACACCCCACAGACCTCGGGAGATGGTGATAGTGGCACACAGCCTAGAACTCGGTGCAGGGCCACCACGGCACACAGCCCGAACATCAGTGAAGGGTGATCGCAGCACACAGCCTGAACCTCCATGAAGGGCGACATCAGCACACAGCCTGGACCTCAGCGCAGGGCGACCCTGGCACACAGCATGGACCTCGGCAGATGGCGACAGCATGACAGAGCCTGGAATTCGACGCAGAGCGATTGTGGCACAGAGCCCTCAACTCGTCTCTAGCTGACCGTGGAACACAACCCGGACCTCATCGCAGGGTGACTGCTGCACACAGCCTGGACCTCGGTGCAGGGTGACTGCGACACATAGGCCGGACCTCGGTACAGGGTGACCACGGCACACAGCCTGGACCTCGGCACAGGGTGACCTTTGCACACACCCCGGACCTCTGCAAAATGCTACCATGGCACACAGCCAAGACCTCGGCACAGGGTGACCGTGGCACAAAGAACGGAACTCGGTGCAAAGTGACCGCGACACAGAGCCGGAAACTCGTTGCAAGCCAAGGGCGGAACACAGACCGGACTTCGGAGCAGGGAAACCGTGGCACACAGCCTGAAACTCGGCACAGGGCGACCACGGCCCACAGCCCACAACACGAAGGAGGGCGACCGCGGCACGCAGCCTTTACCTTGGCACTGGGTGACCATGGCACACAGCCCGAACTTCAGTGAAGGGTGACCGTGGCACACACCCCGGAAATCTGTGAAAGGCGACCGCGGCACAGAGCCCAGAAATCATCGCTATCAGACCAAGGAACACAACCTGAAATTCAGCAGAGGGCGACCGTGGCACACAGCCCGAAACTTGGCACAGGCCGACCACGACACACAGCCTGGCCCTCGGCGAAAGGCTACAGCAGCACACAACCCAGACCTCAGAGCAGGGCAACTGCGGCATAAGGGCCGGACCTCAATGCAGGGGGACCACGGCACACAGGCCAGACTTCAGTGCAGGGCGACTGCGGCTCACAGCCCGCATCTCGGTGCAGGGCGACCGGGCAAACAGCCCGGACCTCTACAGAAGGCTATCACCGCACACAGCCCGGACATAGGAACAGGGCAACCGTGGCACACAGTTTGGACCTTGGTGCAGAGCGACCGCGGCACAGAGCCCGGACCTCGTTGCATGCCGAGAGCTGAACACAGTCCAGAACTCAGCGCAGGGCAACTGCAGCACACAGCCCTGACTTTGTCACAGGGCGATCGCGGCACACAGCCCGGAATTCATCGCTAGCCGACCACAGAACACAGTCTGGACTTTGGCGCAGGGTGACCGCAGCAGAGAGCCCAGACCTCAGAGCAAGGCGACCGCGGCACACAGCCCAGACCTCCGCGAAGGGCAACCATGATACACAGCCCGAACCTCAGTGAAGGGCAACCGCGGCACACAGTCTGGAAATCTTTGCTAGCCGACCATGGAACACAGCCCGGATCTTGGCACAAGGCAACAGTGGCACACAGCACGGACCTCGGCACAGAGCGACTGTGGTACAGAGGCCGGAATTCTTCACAAGCTGCGGGCAGAATACACACCGACCCCAGGGCAACCCTGGAACACAGCACGGACTTCGGCACATGGCCACCACTGCACACAGCACGAACTTCGGTGCAGGGCAACCATGGCATACAGGACAGAGCTCGGCAGTGGATGACTGCGGCACACAGCCCGGAACTCGGCACAGGGTTACCATGGCACAAAGCCCGAACATAAGTGAAGGGTGACCGTGACACACAGTCTGGAACTCATCACTAGCCGACCGCGGAATACAGCACAGATCTTGGCACAGGGCGACTGTGGCACACAGCCCAAACTTCACTGAAGGGCGACCACAGTACACAGCCCGGAAATCTGTGAACAGCGACCATAGCACAGAGCACGGAAAATGTTGCTAGCCGACCAAAGAACACAGCCCAGACCTCGGCACAAGGCGTACGTGGCACACAGCCCGGAACTTGGCACAGGGTGACCGTGGCACACAGCACGGACCNGGCACATGGCCACCACTGCACACAGCACGAACTTCGGTGCAGGGCAACCATGGCATACAGGACAGAGCTCAGCAGTGGACGACTGCAGCACACAGCCCGGAACTCGGCACAGGGTTACCATGGCACAAAGCCCGAACATAAGTGAAGGGTGACCGTGACACACAGTCTGGAACTCATCACTAGCCGACCGCAGAATACAACACAAATCTTGGCACAAGGCGACTGTGGCACACAGCCCGAACTTCACTGAAGGGCGACCGCAGTACACAGCCCGGAAATCTGTGAACAGCGACCGTATCACAGAGCACGGAAAATGTTGCTAGCCGACCAAAGAACACAGCCCAGACTTCGGCACAAGGTGTACGCGGCACACAGCCCGGAACTTGGCACAGGGTGACCGTGGCACACAACACGGACCTCGGCGCAGAGCGACCGCGGCACAGAGCCGGGATCTCGTTGCAAGCCAAGGGTGGCACACAGCCCGGAACTCGGCACAGGGCGACCGCGGCACACAGCCCAGACCTCCCCGCAGGGTGACCTGGCACACAGCATGGACCTCAGCAGATGGCGATTGCAGCACACAGCCTGGATTTTGGAGGATAGCAAACGAGGCACAGAGCCTGGAACTCGACCCTAGCTGACCACGGAACACAGCCCGGACCATGGCACAGGGCGATGTGGCACACAGCCCAGACCTCGGCACAGGGGGACCCTGGCACACAGCCCGAACCCCAGTCAAGGGCGACCGCGACACNCAAACGAGGCACAGAGCCTGGAACTCGACCCTAGCTGACCACGGAACACAGCCCGGACCATGGCACAGGGCGATGTGGCACACAGCCCAGACCTCGGCACAGGGGGACCCTGGCACACAGCCCGAACCCCAGTCAAGGGCGACCGCGACACACGTCCTAGAAATCTGTGCAGGGCGAACGTGGCAGAGCCTGGAACTCGTCGTTGGCCGACCGCAGAACACAGCCCGGACCTCGGCAGAGGGCGATTGTATCACACAGGCCAGACTCCAGCACAGGGAGACCGCATAACACAGCCTGAATCTTGGCGCACGGCGACCGCGGCACACAGCCGGAAAGTCAGTGAAAGGCAACTGCGGAACACAACCCGGGCTTCGGCGCAGGGTGACCTCGGCACACAGCACAGACCTGGTCAGATGGCAACAGCGGCACACAGCCCGGACCTCGGAGGAGAGCGACTGCAGTACAGAGCCCGGAATTCTTCACAAGCCACGGGCGGAATACACCCCGACCTCGGCCCAGGTCGACC
>SJYV01017168.1:0-10782 GCA_006410875.1 Neotragus pygmaeus | reverse complement strand
TGGGGAGATGTGTAGAGGGGGCCAGGCGCCTTTGAGAGACATAGGTGAGGGGGGCTGGGGCCAGGCCAGGACAGAGCGGGTGACAGCAGGTAATCTTCCCTGTCTGTTGGCTGAAAGCCCTGGAACAACTTTCAGAGCCTCGGAAGAAGAAAGAACAGCCGGAGCTCCCAGCTCACCTTAGACCCCAGCTGTTAGAGCCTGCTCAGTCCCCTGTCCTGGCCGACCTTAACATCCCAGAGATCGCCTCAGTTGACACTGGTGTCCTTAAGCCTCCTGTTCTCAAATAACCCCTGTGTGGTGCATGTTTGAATTGGTATCTGTCTGGCTCATTCACATCCACGTGTATTCATTTGGCTCCTACTTTGGGCCAGGAAGCCACATGCAGGAGAGTGTTTGGCTCCAGTCTCTGCTGTGACCTGGAGCAAGGTAGTGCCTCTCTCTCCCCCTTCTTTTCCGCGTCTGGGATGTGGGGATAATCGCGTCCCCTCTCAGAGGGCTCAGTGAATTGCTGAAGCTGAAGTTCCAGTACTTCGGCCACCTGATGCGAAGTGCCACCTCCTTGGGAAGGACCCTGATGTTGGGAAAGATTGGGGGCAGGAGGAGAAGAGGGCAACAGAGGATGAGATGGTTGGATGGTATCACCAACTCAGTGGACTCAAGTTTGAGCAAACTCCAGGAGACAGTGAAGGATAGAGAAGCCTGGTGTGCTGCGGTCCATGGGGTCACAGAGAATCAGACACACTTAGCAAGTAAACAGCAACAATAGAGGGCTCGTGGGAGGATCACAGGGAGAGAGTGTCTGAGACTGTGCCAGGCACACATAGGAAGTATGTACCTAGAGGTCCTCTGCCCTGGTCGTGGTTGCAGGAAGGAAATACCCAAATGGAACTCAGAGAGACAGGGCGGGTGGCTCCCTACAAGCCTGGGGGCAGGAAGCTTGAGGGGCACTGCAGACCCCCCCGCCTGGTTGGGGCTCCCTTGCAGCCCCAGCTGGTGGGAGCAGCTGAGCACCTTTGCAGAATCGCCATCTCTTCCTGTCTCTCTCCAATCTCTGGCAGGAATTGGAAACCTTTTCTCTGCTCAGTAACGGCACTGCAGCTGGTGTGGCAGATCAGGTAGGATGCGGCAGGACCCCAAGCCGATCCCCACAGTCTGTACCACCTCCCCGCACCCCACCCGCTGCCCGGGACCAGCCTATCTTGGTTCATCCATCACGAGAGCCTTGGGTTTGTTCTTGGATATAAACAACCTCAAGCAGCAGAGCCAGAGGAAGCACACTGAAGGGCTGGGCTCAGTCTGTCCCCATTCTCACCCCTGCAGCCAGTCCCCTGCCTGGGGAAGAGGGGTGATGACAGCTTGGGCCTGCACCAGGCTCTTGAGGGCAGCCCTGGGATCCAGAGCACCACCCCCCTCTCAGGAGGGGCCTCCCGGGACCACAGGGGCGGAGTGGGGGTATGGAGTGCAGCTGCCGTGCTGGGAGTGGTCCCTACACATTAGAGTCAGGGTTAGGTCACTGCAGGGGGACTGTTGGGGGTACCCTCACTCGTGGACCCCGAGAAAGAAGCCAATGGCAACAGGAAGAGTGGGAGTAGGACCGAGAAAGAAAGGCGGTTGAGATTGGACCCCCAGGCCTTGTTGAGGGGGTGTGGTAGGGCCCTGCACACGTCAGACCCCCACCACCCACCACACAGGAAGTGCTCAGGAGGACTTGGGGAGGCGCACGGGCTGTAGGAGCTGACCCTGTAGGAGCTGACCGTGGCTGGTTCCCGCCTCCTTGTTGTACACAGGGGAAGACTGAGCTCAAGAGTGACAAGGGGGCTTGGCCAGCGTCACACAGTAGGGCAGCTCATTCACTCGTTCGCTCCACAGACTCCCCGGGACCCCTTCTTGGCTCTGGACTGCCGCTGGGCCAGAGCTGAGACAGGCGTGTCCTTGCCCATGGGGGCTTGCCAGGCTGCGAGGGAGGAACATGGGGGCCTGCCTGTGTGGCGTTCAGGATGGTCTGTAACCAGAATTGCCAGGCCTGCTGCCTGCCAGGTCCTCAAAAAAAACTAAATTAAGGGAAGGTCTTCGTCTGTTCCGGCCACTGTAACCGAATGCGGGGAGTTTCCTGGTGCTCCGCGGGCTAGGACTTGGCACTCATTGCTGGGGCCCCAGGTTTCATCCCTGGTCAGGGAACTAAGATCTTGGCCACGTGATATGGCCAAAAAAAAAGAAACAGTCATGTACTGGGTGACTTACGAATAAGAAATTTATTCCTCATAGTGCTGGAAACCGGAGGGTCTCCTGCTGTCACTGGTGGCATAGCCTAAAGGAATGACGCCGTGTCCTGGCCTTAGGTTCCCTTTGTAAAATGGAGATGACACTGGCGCCCGGGTCCCTGGGTGGGTGTGTGGCTGGCATGGTGGAGTGCAGTGCCCGAGGCAGGGCTGGGCCTTTCGGGTCTTTCCAGGGCAGTGCTGGGGAGCCCCTGCAGGTCCTTGGGGCCTGTGAGGGGGTGTGTCTGCTCATCACAGCGGGCAGAGTGGCGCTGGGCAGGCAGAGCAGCTGCTGAGAAGACATTTGTTGAATGACTGAATGATCATGGCCAAAGGGCCGCAGCTGATATGGGTGGGATGCTCAGCTCCACGAGGGCCAACCCTAGGTGTCCACTGCGTCTGTAGCCAGGGGGTGCCGTGCATGGCAGTGGGCACCCCAGCCCCTGCCAAGACAGTCAGCCATCCCTGCAACCTTATGGACCTCCCACCACGTTTTGGTCACAGGGGTGGGAGTCTTTAAGAAGCCCAGGCAGAGAGGACTCCACGGTGGAGAGGACTGGGTCAGACCCTGCCTCCCTGCGCTAGCATGGTGCCATGTTACGTGCACATGTGCACACGTGCACACACCCCCCCACATCCACCACACACTCCCACACCCACATACCACCCCCTACACAGAGTGGCCTGAAGACACACGTGGGCCGGAAGGACAGGAGGGGCCCAGCCGGATCCCCTGCCCTTCCAGAGGTCTCACTCAGACGCTGCATGTGAGCCTGGCCACTGGGCTCCCCACCAGATTCTCCAGTGTGGAGGTGCCAGCCAGGCAGTCATTCCCTGCGAGCCCACAGGGCGCTCCCCGTGGTCTGGAGACAGCGAGGCCCCGGGGCACTCTTGGCAGCATGGGGAGCCTGACGCAAGGAGGGCTGTGAGATCCAGGACCAGACAGAGCCTGAGGCAGCCTTGGCCTCCTGCTCACCTTGGACTTCGCTGAGCAGCCAGGCTGCGGGCAGGTGGAGAGGAGGGAGCTGCTCGCCTGGGGGCCTGGAGGCGGGTGGGGAAAGGCAGGCCGCAGCCCCATGCTGGACACGAGCCGGGCGAGTCCTCTCGGGCCGGGCTGGAGGCCGGTGGGTGAGAACGCCCGCTTCCCCAGCCAACCTCCTGGGGGCCTGGATTTAAAAGCTGGCGTTTCACATCCGACGGACACACGTGGCACTCCCTGTGTGTCGGGCACTGTTCTAAGCTCTGTTCAAATGTTAAGTGACCTCCTCCTTTTAACAGCCCAGGGACCAGGGTGACTGTGCTGTCCTCATTTTACAGATGAGGAAGGGGGCCCCGAGAGGGTGGGGGGCTTGGCCGGGCCCACAGGGCAGGCTTGGGCCCAGCTTTTCCTCCAGCGGGAGGTCCGCAGGTGGCAGGGGGTTCCCACCTGGGCCGGTTGAGCCCGGGGCTATAACTGGGCGAGGGGACACTGGTCATCAGGAGACTGGTGTTTTAGGCTTTGAGCCGTGACCTGTCTATGCCTGGCATGTACATGTAGGGCTCAGTATAAAACACCCCCTTGTGACAGGCAAGGAACCAGCTCAGAGGTTGCATCCCCTCCCTCCGAGGACACTCTGGTGAGAGGCAGACACAAGGCCCCTGCCCAGCCAGCCTGGTGGTTAACACAGCGGGTCACTCAGGGAGGGGGCCCTCCCAGCCCGTGTCTGTCTGTCTGTCTAACCCGCCCTGTCCCCCTTCTCTACAGGGAACTTCCAATGGATTGGGGTCCATAGATGACATCGAAACAGGTAGTGTCCCTGACTCCAGATGACGGGGTGGAGATGCGCCCTGGGGAGAACTCAGCCCCTCCTCCGCCACGACCCCAGGAGGTCAGCTGGGTCGAGCCCCTGCAGATCCCTGGCCCTGCAGACAGGGCTCCTGGGGGCTCCCTGCCCTGGGGACTGCCTGAAGCTTGAAAGAAAAGAGTGGGTGCAGGAAAACAGACTCCCCTGTAGGGCGAGTCTCCAGCCTGGGGGGTACAGTGCCACCTCCATGGGACCCAGCTGGGGGTCCACCTCTCTCGAAGTCCTCCCCTCCTTTTCTCTTTCTCACTGGCTTCCAGGAGGGGTCACAGTTACAAAGTGTCCTTGAGAGGGGGCGTTGCATACCCCAGAGGTGGGCACTGACCTGGCCCGTCTGGGAGATGCCACAGGACTGAAGGCCCCTCCACCAGCTGAGCCTCCCCGTGGGGTCAGGCCACAGGGAAGGCAGGGCTCCAGGCTCCGGGGAGGCAGGGGAGGAGGGCAGGCGGTGGCTGAGGAGCCCAGGGCCCCGGGCCAGCTCCCTCATTCCCACCAGATGGGACCCCCTGCAGCTACTGAGCCCACCCCCATCCACAGACTGCTACGTGGACCTGCGAGGCTCCCCAGCCCCCCTCCCCTCCACCCCCACGATGCCCCTCTTCCCTCACNGTTTCCTTCTAGAGTATTTTTAATTTTGGTAATTGTGTTATTCATCTCTGTTTGCTTATTATTTATTTCTTCTATGTCCTTGGTGATTGCATTAACTGTGTTAATGGTTTCTTGCCTTTTCTTCATGCTATTTTTAAGTCTTCAGAGCATCTTTACTATCATTATTCTGAATTCTCTTTCAGATAGATTATTTCCTCTTTGTTTATCTGGTATTGTGCATTTCTACCTTGTTCTTTCATTTGTGCTGTATTTCTTTGTCTTTTCTGTTTTTCTAACTTGTTCCACTTGAGATCTGCTTTTCCCAGCCTTTAGAGTTTTATTCCTTCTTGTTTTTGGCTTTTGCCCTTGGAGGGAAAGATTTGTTGAGTGGTTTGTGTTGACTTCTTGTTAGGGGTGACTTGTGCCTGTGTTCTAGTCGGAGGAGGTCAACTAGATCAAGCAGGTAATTACAGAAATAGTGGGAAATACACCACACTTTCACACACACATAGTTATAACCAAAGTGTTCTAAAGAAAAGAGTACAGTAGACTGACTTGGTGAACAAGGAAAACCAAAAGTGATATCGACCAATTAAAAGCAGAGCTAACTGATACTCAGTCTGAAAACTGAGCCTGAGCAGAGTGCCAACTGGGGAATAGAGCAAAGAAAGCACAACAATTTAACTTACATGGTTAAAAAAGAAAGAAGGGAAAAAGGGATAAAAAAATACAGAAAAAAGGAGAAGGGAGAGAAAAGGAAGGGGTGGAAGAGAAGGTTAAAAAAAGAGACAAAAGAAAAAATAGAAAAGCAAAGATAAATAGATGTATGTGAAAAGATTTATATATATTCAGAAATAGCTATAGTTGGTAAAGAACTGTAAGAAAAGCAGTCCAATATATCAAAAACAAAATCAGAAAAATCACCAAAAAAAAAAAAAGAAAAGATGAAGAAAACTAATCTTACAAAGAATTTGCTTTTTAACAGGAAAAGCAAAGATGAAAACTCCATAGCACCACATAAAGCTAATGTGAAGGCAGAAATATATAGGGAGAATAAACAAGTGTGATTTTTATGGGGAAAAAAAAGTTTTCAAGGTCCTGGTTCTTCTTGGTTGTGGAGTCTGCCCTCGTGGATGGTGTTGGATTAGTTGGAGGAGCTTGTGCCTGTGTTATGGTTGATACAGCTGGATCTTGTCTCTTTGAAGGGCAGTGCAGTGTCCAGTAGAAGGTTTTGGGATGCCTATGGGTTTAGTATGTCTTTAGGCAGTCCTTCTGGCTTTGGCAGTGTTAGACACATCTATTTCCACAGCTGCGTTGAAGTGGCCCTCTCAGCCGCCAGCCCCCTACTTGTCCCTGGAATCTTTGTCAGTACTTCTGTTCCCTGGTCTCGCCCTGCACTGCAGACCAACGCTTGCTAGGTAGGGGACTTCTGTGGATCTTTTCTCAGCTCCCTGACCCTGTCCTTTGCATCATGGAGACTTGTGTGGGCTTCTCTCACCCCCCTGAGCTCACCCTCTATGTTGTGGGGCTTACGTGTACTTGTGTTGGCTCCCTGGGCAAGTNGAAAACCTAGGTTATTTAGATAGTGTAACGGTTAGATACAGTCTTCCCTCGTGCATCAGGGATAAAGAACCTGCCTGTCAACACAGGAGACATGGAATTTGATCTCTGGGTTAGGAAGATACCCTGAAGCCTGGTGGGCTACAGTCCATGGGGTCACAAAAGAGCTAGGCAACAACAATGGTTAAATATTGTGTCAGAGGTCTCTAAGACCACCTTAACTCACAGAAATCAGAACAGCTGTTAAATTCAGTTACAGTTTATTTCTGCATAAAAAATTCATTAAAGTCAGTAAAGAAAAAAGCATATGAATGAAATCAGGGGTAATCAAAAACAAGCTTACAGAGTCAAAGAGACAGTGCTCATTTCTCTGAACAACAATGTATAACAACAGGTATTGCCAGTCAGGGAAGAATACTGGATCATTCTCTTAGATGTTCAAGCTGATTGACCATTTAACTGAGAGTGCAAGGGTCAAGCTGATCAGCTTGGCACGAAGTCTCAAGCTTACAAAAGCAGGCATTCATCATTGATCTCATTTTTAGCATAAGCTCTCAGGCTTGGCCCAAGCCCTCAAACATACAGAAACATTCTTAACAGGTAAAAGGAATATCCCAAGGCTCAGAGTTCTATCAAGTTCCAATTCCTTTCCTAGAGATGTACCAGGTTTGAGTAACACAGGCCTGATGAATTAACCTTTTACTGTACATCCATAATTTGGCATCCCTATTGACATCAACTGTGTTTTTCTTCAGATAATTTTTGTCACGTAATTCTTTCAATATTTGTCCCCACTTCATTTTAAACTCTGAGTTTTGTATCTCTTTATATCTAAAAACTCTATTTCACATCTTCTTCCCTCTTTTTGGCATTAATCAGCTAATTCATATATTTTATATAAAAAGATCTGTATAGTCAAAGCTATGGTTTTTCCAGTAATCATGTACAGATGTAAGAGTTGGACCACAAAGAAGGCCTAGGGCCGAAGCTATTGAATTATGGTGCTGGGGAAGACTCTTGAGAGTCCCTTGGACAGCAAGGAGATCAAACCTCAATCCTAAAGGAAATCAACCCTGAATACTCATTTGAAGGACTGATGCTGATGCTGAAGCTGAAGCTTCAATACTTTGGCCAGCTGATGCAAGAGTCAACTCATTTGAAAAAACCTTGATGCTGGGGAAGATTGAGGGCAAAAGGAGAAGGAGTAACACAGGATGAGTTGGTTGGATGGCATCACCAAATCAATGGACATGAGTGTGAGTAAACTCAGGGAGATAGTGAGGGACAGGGAAGCCTGGCATGCTGCAGCCCATGGGGTCGCAAACAGTTGAACATGACTGAGCAACTGAATATGAGCAACCTTTAATTGAAGTATGATGCTTGATAATTAGGCAGGCATATCAATGTCAGCCAAGATGGGAGTGGTGGAGGACACAAATGCAGAAACAAAAAGAATCAGAAAAATAATAGGATAGATGACCACCCCTCCCCACAACAGTTGTACAACAAACACTGATTCTTTCTCTACAGAAATGGTCCTCTGCCCAACCCTCCCTCTAATGACCTACTAATCTTCAAAGGATACAATACACTGTGATAGAAATACTATTAGTATGGACAACTCCTCTGGCAAAGATAACGGGAGATACCAAGTTGCAGATGAGAGGGAGGAAGTGGCCCAGCTTCCTTCATTTGGGGGAGGTTAGGATTAATATTAAGGCTGTGGTGTCCCTTGGCAGCTTTTTGGCACATAAGGTGAAATAACAAACAGAACTTGAAACTGGCCCTTAGAATTCAAACCTTAAAATGGGGTTAGCCAATAGAGGGCCAGATTGTGGTTTTCTAGTCAAGGACCACTCACACTTAGGTCTAAGGATGATCTTTCAAGTGATTCTATTTTCAAAGCATACAGATTGGAAGTAATGTATCATACATCAATAGCTCTGGTTCACCCCGTATCTTCATAGTTCTCTCAGTATTAGCATGATTATGTTTTCCAAGGATCCAAACCACAAGTTACAAAACCTCATATCTGAAAAGTATCCATAGGCTGCCAAATGCCAAACTCCTTTAGATAGTCATAAAATTACATCTTCACCCCAGTCACAGGCATGAACATTCTTTCCCTTTCCCCTGGTCTCACAGATTCCAAACAAATGATTCCTTTTCATCTTATCGTGGAGATCTGCACAGGATTGATATCTTCAGTCACACTGTACCTCAATTTCCTTTACTATGTGTGAATGAACACAAACTATGAATTGTTAAATCAGACTTTACAGTACTGAGCTTTGTATTAAGTTCAAGGATCTAAGAGATTGAAAGGAACAGATGAAGTGGAGAGAAGGGTAAGACACATGGTTCCTCAGATTACAGCCCAGAGTCATAGATGGCATCTTAAATGAGATTTGCAGGTCATTTCACAAAGTGGAGAGTCTTTAGCATATGAAACATGTCCACTTTACGTGTTCACACAGTTTATGTGACATTTGTCAGGGAGCTGTGCCCCTTAATCCACAGATCTTGGGTTTGGTTGCTATGAGCAATCCCTGAACTAACTGCATCCTGTTCAAAGCATCCTACAGATGAGCACTCTCACTACAGAAGTGCAATTTTTTACCTTCTACAAAAGAGAACGTGTACGCAAAGCAGGGTCCTTCTTCCTTAAAAGATAATGTAGGTTTTTTAGACGTTTTTTGAATGTTTATTATTTTTAAATAACCTCTGCTTTGGAACATTATAAGAGTTCGTTTTCACATGTACTGAATATAAATTTTAAAGCTGCAAAGTAATTTACAGGTTTTCTTTGTTTAATCTACAGATGAGTAAACTGAAGGAGTAGTGTAAACTGTCATTCACTTCCATAGGATCTGCTTTCTCAACGTAGTTCCTAGTAACTCAAATAACTTCTGAATTTGCCGTTGTGCTCCATATTGCACTCTACTACTTAGTCAGTTACTCCTAAACTCAACTTGACATTTCAATTTTCATTAATTAGGATTTTATTTAAAAATCTCTGTACATTCCATTTGCTTATCAATTGACTATTATAAACTTTTATGCATATTAAACTGTAGAAAGAGTGACAATTCTTCCTTTGAAGCAACGGAAGGTTGCTTTATCATGTTTTAAAATATTGCTTTAAATCACCTAAAATTTCCATCTCTTTTTAAATTCAGAAATGCCACAAAACTGAGAATTTCTGCAAAATGAAAAGGTGATACCTGACTCAACTGAAATTTAAATCAGTCAGAGAAAGAACAGTGGAATTCAGGGAAAACTCTCATTAACTTCAAGTACTTATTAACTTTCTGTTTCCTTTGTATAAATGTACCAACTACAATGATGATTCATACATTATATGCATCATCCTTCTGGTTAATTATGTTCTAAAGTAATCTCTAATGACAGTGTAATAATGATACTGTATAATTATAATGTGTATTTTCAGACAACACTTCCACCTTAGAATCAAATTCTTATCCTCAAAACACCAATTTGTTTCTTTTGTTAAGCACGTAAAGCAAATGGATTCATATTTCTAAAGTTAGCTGGAATATCTGAGTAACTGAACATGAACTTATATATTGGTAGGAGTTATCTTGCAAGGATCAAATAGCTAAGATAAAGCATTTTGAAAATTATTCCAAAATATTGAAAAAGGAAAATAAAGATATATAATCCATTTGGATCCAGCTTTGTTTTCCTGGATTTATATTTTTTCAATACTTAACAAAGGGCTTCCCAGGAGAGTTAGTGGTAAAGGACCCACCTGCCAATACAGGAGACATAAGAGACATGGGTTTGATCCCTGAGTTGGGAAGATCCTCTGGAGGAGGAAATGGCAACATACTCCAGTATTCTGGCCTGGAGAATCACATGGACAGAGGAGCCTGGTGGGGTACAGTCCGTAGGGTCACAAAGAGTCGGACATGACTGAAGCAACTAAAAGAAAAAAAGAAAAAGGAAAGGAGAGTACTTCAAGCGTGGGTGACTTTAGAATTTCACCCTGAAATTTCTACATGAGTAGCTTAATTTGTAAGTACATAACACAGGCATGGGCTATCTACATAGACTTTGTTCCATCTATATATTTTATCTATGGTGTATGACACCACCTGTTTTCAGCTTTGAAACACTTCCCATATCTAAACACTAAAACTCTGCAATTATTCAAATGTTAAAAAAAATAATTTTCTGGTAAGATTGACTCCAAGAACAGTTTTGGTCTTCTATTTAATGTCAAACTTCCAAAAATTAGCTCCTCTTCTGTGAGCTTGCTAAGTTTTGCTTTTCCACTAAAACTTTAAAATTTGGATAGCTTTACAATTATACAGATTGGAAACAATGACTTTTCTACCAAGGTCACACATGATAGAAAGAATTACTTGAGTTTAAAGCATATTGCTATTTCCTCGGTCAGTCAGTCAGTTCAGTCACTCAGTCATGTCTGACTCTTTGCGACTCCATGAACCGCAGCACACCAGGCCTCCCTGTCCATCACCAACTCCCGGAGTTCACTCAAACTCACATCC